>JAEANM010030274.1:0-10036 GCA_017656035.1 Myanophis thanlyinensis | reverse complement strand
ATTTTATTTAGGTTGCCTTGCCCAGGGATTCTGGGATTTGAAGTCCACAAGTCACAAAAGAGCCACAATTGCCCACCTCTGTTCTAAGGCAATGTTTCCCCATTCTGTCAATTTTTAAGATGGGCGGATTTCAACTCCCAAAAATTCCTCAGCCAGCTCGATAGACATGACAATGTCCCTCTTTTCCTTGTGATTTGGAGGAACTCATATCTTCCTTCCATGTTTTTTTTTTTCCAACGGTGCCTTCAAGGACTGATTGAAAAAAAAAAAAAATCAAGATGGCAGCTAGACTACAGGCAGTTCTCAATTTACGGGCCGTTGCTTAGCAACCATTCAAAGTGACCTCCCCTTCAACCCAGCCACTCCCCTCTTCCCTGAAACTCCTCCCCCCAATGGTGGAATTCAAATTTTTTTAACTACCGGCTCTGTGGGCGTGGCTGTGGGGGGTCATGTGACTGGGTGGGCAGTTTCTGTCAGCAGGGCAATCAAGATGAAGCTAGAAACAACGCCAGGATGTTTCTTTCCTGCCTTCCTTACACGAATTTAACTCTGTAAAGTGGGAAAAAAACCAAAGGAGATTTCTTCTAACAACCGGTTCTCCGAACTGCTTAGAAAATTTACTACCAGTTCTAGCGAACCTGCTAGAACTGCCTGGATTTTACTCTCCCGCCCCCGTTGTGAAATTGCATTTTGGGTGCTTGGGAACTAACACGCATGGCTGTTTGTAACAACCCACATACTTGATCAAGATTTACATTTTGTGCTGGAAACGAACATTTAATTTGTTTTCCATCAAAAACCACGCTTTGCCGACATGGATCCGCTTATCTTTACCATATTCCCTTAACGCCCGTGGCATTTGTTTAATGGTTGCAGTGATTCACTTACTGGCCACCTTAAAAAAAACGTAGCAAAATAGGGTGTAGTCATTTGTTGATCCTCTCAATAGCCAGCCTAGCCCAAGACCATAATTTCAGCTTCATTTACCGTCATAAATTAAGGATTATCTGTTGTGCAGTCAAAGGAGACCCTTCTAAAACCCAGCTGGAACTTGGATTGTGTTGTTGCAGTCCTATTGTCACAAAAATGTTTCATTACACTTTTTTTTAACCATACCATATGGATACCTTTAGTCCTCCACAGCAGTTGGTAGCTCAGCCTTATAACTCCGCTTGCTAATCGGAGCTCCGTCTTGGAAGTTTTGGCGATGATTTTGCTTGCTTGACATTTATCAGATCACAATCCGAACATCACACGCAGAAGAGCTGCAAAGTCTCCTACAGCTGCCATTGTTTTAGACGGAGTAACGTCTTAATTTGAGGATTACATAAAAAAAAAAAAAAGATTTTTCTGTTGTTTTATGTCTTGTCACCTGTCATTGACTGCCAGGATGTTACCGAATCAGGAATCATCATACAGGTAGTTCTCAATTTGTGACCACAATTGAGCCCAAAAGTTATGTTGTTCTGTGAGGAATTTGTTAAGTGGCCTCCCCGTTTTTTACGACTTTTCTTGCCGTGTTTGTCAAGTGGATCACTGCAGCTGTTAAATTAGTAACACGGTTGTTAAGTGAATCAGCTTTCCCCATTGATTTTGTTTGTCAGAAGGTCGTAACAGTGGATCACAGGAATTCAAGAGACCCATAAATATGAGTCAGCTACCAAGCATCCAAATAGTAAATCACAGGGCCGTGGGGGTGCTTACAATGGTCGTAAGTGTGAAAAATGGTCATAAGTCGCTTTTTTCAGGAACGCCGTAACTTCACATGGTCACTAAATGAACTGGATTTTCTGGTTTTTCTTTGAAAACGTTTTGCCTCTCATCCAAGAAGCTTCTTCGGCTCTGAAGTTCACAATCTGTCAGCTGCTCGCAATCTTTCCAACAATGTGAGAGACATATATGCATGTATATTATTGCAAGTACAAAGTTTGTGGCAAGAGTTAGTGAACTATTTTGTACCTGGTTGCTGAAACCTGAGACGGAATCCCCTTGCTATAAACATGATGTCAATTTCAGCATTCCCGAAACTTTTAATAGCTTCTGTCTTGTCTTTTGTCCCCTAGAAAATCGATGCACAAGCTATTGAAGAATTCTATGGCCTGACTTCCGATATATCAAAAAATTCAGAATCTGGATATATTTTATTTTACCAGTCAAGGGAATGACTGGGAGGACTGTGACTTTCTCCGTACTAGAGTGGATCCTGACCAACACTGTTAACTGACTACTCTGTAGACCTGACCAATACAACCCGCGCAGGATCATTGCTTAGTCGTTGACTAAAACTCCTAACTTATGTCTAGAAGATTCTCCCATCTTAAGTCATCAAGAAGAAGAACAAATGTATAGAGACTCAATTCATCAGGTGAATCCACTGACTTGAGGTACAATGTTGGATAGATGCTTACATCACCGTTAAGGACCATTTCTTCACCCATTCCTTTTCAGCTGTGATTTTCAGACTGTTCTATGTGAAGTTACTGAGTTTCCTAAAAGATCCATGAGTGTTCCTCAATAATAAGACCACTTAAAACGAGAGCAATCTACCATATAAGATACCTCCTAGAGGTCTACAGCTTGCCGCAGCCAGCTTGCCACGCGACAAGAGTTACACTACTATCGAAGGATCAGAAATAGAATCATTAAAGGATGCTAAAGGAAGGACAACACGAGATGTGAAGGACTAAAATTGAAATAATTCTTAAATTATTTTAAAGAATTGGGTTGTTGAGTTGTACCATGGTGAGTTGGCCATGTTGGATAGTCCTGTGGCGAGCTGGCCACGGTGAGTTGGCTGTGGGGAGCGGTCCCATTCCATTACTAAGGTTTCTATCAGACCAGGTGGTTCATTCCTGATCTCCAGTGGGAACAGAGGAAAGGAAGGAAGGAAGGACGGAAGAAAGAAAGAAAGAAAGAAAGGTGTATTTGAAGAAGCAAGACTATATTCTCACAAGGAATAGGATCAGTTGAAGATACTTCACTCAAACTACTTCTCCCAAATCAGGAAACATAGTTGATAACCAATTCCTTAAAGCAGCTTTTCCCAACCTGTGTATTTCTAGATGTCTTTAGGCTGCAACTTGCAATCTTGAGCTTTCCACATGCTGTTCAGGGATAGTGTAAGTTGTTGCTGTCTCTAAAACATCTGGGGGGGGGAGAGTGTCACCCAGCTCAGAGGATGCTGATTTTTCTATCTGTTCGTCCCATAACAACGGTACAGGTAGTCCTCAGTTACGACAGCAATTGAGCTTGGCTCAATTTTATGCCCTTTTGGGCAACAAGCCACTGAGTGAACGCGGTGGTTGTTGAGCCAACCTGTTTTAGCCAATGGGCTAAATGGAAGTAAATGATAGTTTCCTGCAAAAAGTAAATGGCAGAAAATCACAGTCACGTGGCCAGAGGATGCCACAAATGGTTGGTTGCCAAGCAGCCGAAATGTGGTCACATGACCGGCTGTCAGGATTTTGAAACTGGGTGGGTGAATTAATTCTGAGGAAGTAAGTCCATCCTAACTCTGAACGCTTGCTGAGCGGCTGGTCATAATCGAGGACTACCTGCCCGGATGTTAGACTGAAGGGTATAAATGTAAAGTGCGCACGTGCATTTTTATTTTTAATGGATGAATTCCAGGAAGCCTCACCCAGCCCATTCTAGGAAGTGAGTTTTTAAGGGGCCTTTAGTGACGAGTGTTTCTGAAAAGATGTTTTCGGGGTTGCAGGACATCTGAAAGCATCGCTTTAAAGGTAATGGCTGTTTCGTGGAAAGGAAAGATAAATATTTGGGGGGACTGGGGATTATTTCACATTTCCCTTAGGGAGATGAGCCTTCTAAGCTTTGGCTTATTGGGGAACAATCAAACTGGCAACACCAAGCCATACATTCAACTTGAAGGGATTTTAGTCCCACTTAAATCATTCCCTGTTTATCGTAGGGCAGCAATTCACCGTTGTACCCTCGCCAGAGTCACGTTTTTGTGAGACGGGAGGCCATATAAATGCAATATATTAGAAAAAACAAATTAAACATCCCAAGCTGGCTCTTTGGAATCTAGCAAAAGATTAGGAGATGCAGCACTAGGAAAAAAAAAAAAAAAAGGGAGAGGCTATTTCTCTTTCATTGCAAAGGTTACAGTTTTGTTCTTCCCCCAAAGAGATGCCAAAAATTTGGGCCTTGCTTATTCAGATCTGTTTTTGTATCGAGGACGAGGAGCAGAGATTGCAATTTCGAAGGCTCCCAGTGAGTTCAGGGTGATAAAAGTTAGTGGAGAATAATTTTGCAAGATCACTAAAGGAGGCACAGAGTCACTGGGAGTTGAGGGTTTTTTGGTGCTCAGAGGTAAGCCTAGCATCTATTTTTGGTGTCCCTAAAATCTTACCTGAATTTAAGAAATACAGGTAGCCTTCGACATGCAACAGTTCACTTTTGGGACTGTTCCAAGTTCTAACAGCACTGTAAAAAATGACTTATTGCCATTTTTCACAGTTAACGACAGTTCCAGTATCCCCCCCTCCCCCCCGGTGGTTAAGTGATCACAATGCTGAGGCTTGGGAACCGTCTCACATTTATGACCGTTCGCTGTGTCCCTAGGTCATGTGATTTCTCCCTTTTGCAACTTCCCGGCAAACAAAGTCAACGGGGAAGGCCGATTCACTTAACAAACCGGGTGACCAGCTGATCAAACTGGAGAACGACTGAGGCAAGGAAGCGGGTGAAGTGGGGCAAAGTTCACTTGGCAAATGTCTCACTTGACAACAGAAAATTTGGGCTTAATTGTGGCCGTAAGTCGATGACGGCCTGTAAAAGGATGGTTTTTCAGGGGTCCCCATCAAGTTTTATGTCGTAGAATAAATGGGTTACAACGGACTACACTTCTCTAGCAGCCGTTTTGCAACGGTTTGTAGAGTTACCTTGAATAATGGCTGCTTTATAACTCACAAAGCACTTCCGGTTGTCATAGAGTGTCATTCGACACACACACACACACACCCAAGGTACCAGGATAGCTCACCTTTATTGACCGGTTGCAGCATCCCAGAGTCACATAACTGCAATTTTACAACTTTTTTGCTAGTTTCTGGCAGGGTGAATAAAAATCGATGGTTTTTAAAAAATAAAAAAAAATCTGAATTTTTAAAATTTAAATCTTGATTTTTTAAAAAAAAAAATCAGATTTATTTTAATAAAATGCTTCCAGAGTAGAAATCTATCTAAAGATAGTTTTCTATTTAAGATGCACTAGTAATTTAGTTTATACAGCATGAAATGGAGCTTAGTTATGTAGCAGGAGGCTGTCTATTCTGCAGTATTGGGACTGTCGGTGAGTCAACAGCTGCTCTTTAAAAATTGTGATTTAAATCGAGTGGATTTAAAGCGAGCCTTTTTACTAGTGATTTAAATTGACTTGATTTAAATCAAATCCACCCTGATTTCTGGCAAAAAAAAACACCCATTCATAAAAATTGGTTCCCTTAACACACGGGTGTCAAATTCACGGCATCACGTGACGTATCGGGAGTTTTTTTTCCCTTCACTAAACTGAGCGTGGCCAGCGCATGACGCATCCAGCCACAGCCCTTGAGTTTAACGGCCCTGCCTTCACAAAACACATCCTTCACTTAATGACTGTAGTGATTCGCCTAATGACCGCTGTGGTGTCACGTGAGCACCTTGACCCACGACCAGATTTCTCATCTCAATTGTAATAAGTTGAGGACAAGCTGCAGCCAGCTATACAATTTTTATTTATTTATTTTTAAAAAAGAACTGTCTTTCCTTCAAAATTATACAGTCGCTGTACATGTGCAGGACAATTCAGACCCCAAATATGTTCCTGAGTGACCCCCTTTTCACTTTCCTGTCACAGAAGTGAGAAACTGGCCATCCTAGATCCAAAACAAAAATAAAAATGCCGTACTTTTAATGTGGCAGCTAAATATTGGGGTACCTGTGTCAGTTCCCGGCGAAATCCATCATTTTTCTTGACATGATCATTAAGATCCGTCTTCTTTGCCGGAATGAAAGATGAAGAGTGTCTTAAAAATATTCCAATCAAAAACAGAAGACAGTAAGGCAAAGCAACAATTCTTGGAATGGCAGCACTTCCAGTTTGTTTTGGCTCTAGGAGCGGCCCGAAATGCAGGTGTAAAACCATTTCTACACCTTTACTCCTAAGATTTAAATCTTAGGAGGCGATGTACGGCACGCTAGGAACCGATATTGATTCAAGCCGGGAGGAGGGCCCATAAGAGATCAAAAAAAGTAAAAATGGCAACCAATTGAGCAGGTGGCTGCCACCTTGGCATTTTTTGACCCTCTGCCAACAAAATAAAGGACGCAGGACGCAATCCATTGAACTCAGTGCAAAAGGGTGTTGAATTTGTGGATCTCCGGAGGGATCCATGTATCGATAAGAGGAAATCCTAAAAGGGACGCAAGATCCTGCATTTCTTTCCCCTGAAAGGAAGAAAGTGCCTGCAGTTAGTTATTAACCTATTTAATGATTCCTGGCTAGAGATCTAATACGACACCTCTGTGCTGCTTACTCCCTTGTTAACTACTGTTAGAGCTTTGAGAGTGGAAAAACCTTCCTTTGGTGTACGCTGCAGTTATCTTTTTTTCACATAAGGTGGATTTTAGAATTGCTGTACCTTGCATTTTGGCCAGCAGAAGAATTCTGTGAAGCTCTTTACTTGGATGTAGAACAAAATCGGCTCACTTTTTTTACGTTTTAAGATACCACCAGATGTTTGTTTTATCTGGTGAGCCTACAGAAATTTTGGCTTTTATTGTTCGTCCAGCTCTGCGTAGAGTCAAACCAACATACTTGACCCTCGGCTCAATTCCAGGTCAAGCATAGTCAGATTTTTCACAAGTATGGCTATATATATATATATAAATACAGGGTTTCCCAATATATAAATGCAGTATTTCCCAAAAGGTTCACATTCAGAAAAACTAGAACTATGCTTTTTTTGTTTCTGTTTTCCCACCCCCCAAAAAACCCACAAATTGATACTTGGATAGTTTTGGCAAAGATACCACATACCAAGTGTAGAATGTCCTTAGTGTAAAGCAGGAATAAAAAAAGATGTATTCATATCAAAATGCTCTCGGTTTTGATCTGCAACTCATAAGGCACAAATAATCATCCATACTATACAGATGGATCACTTGATTATTCAGTTTTCAATTCCTGGCAGCTGATGGAATGGACTTGAACAAGAAATGAGAATGGACTTCAAAAAAACAAAACAAAACTGGGACTTTAACCTGGAACCCTTCTGCTTTCATTTCATTAAGTCTGCCGCTTTAACCAGGGCTAAAAGGAAGAGAAAGAAGGACCCCAAACCAGTTTAAACAAATCAGTTCCCCAGGATATAAAACTAAGTTCTAGGTGGTTGTTTTTTAATTGCAGTTGGGAACCAGCTAATATAGTTTGATCCTGAGTTGAACTGTAGTTTCAAAGTCATTTCAAAGAAATCACTTTCTGAATTTGACTATATAGGGCAGTGGTGGCGAACCTTTTACTTACCGAGTTCCGAAAAGTACACGCTTTGCACGTGCCATCCGCACTTGCGTGTGGCTCTGCATGTGCAACCGCACCCCCTGTGCATGCATGCAGCTTTTGCACATGCAATGTACGTGCACTGCGTGTAGGCACTGACGCACACACGAGCAATCGCGTGTGCACGCGCAGGAGAGCTCTGAAGACCAGCTGGATTTCCTGCTGCAATCGTGTGCATGCATAGTGGATACCCGAAGACCAGCTGGGTCTCTGCAGTCGAGCATGCATGCATGCGCAATTGCATGTGCATGCACAGCTGGAGGTAAGTTGGCCGACAGTTGGTGTGCCCAGCAAGATGGCTCTGCGTGCCACCTGTGGCACCCGTGCCATAGGTTCACCATCATGGATATATATGGATATAGGGGACTATTTAACACTGAACATTGTGGTGTGTAAGTATGAGTAAGAAACTAACAGGGTGATCCTACAAATGGATCATGGCTCATCTTCTTGGCAGGAAACCATGATTTCCTGTGTCACTTACATGCCTCTATAAGTATTGTATTTGATTCAATGATGTGAAAACTGCCTCTGGTGTCCATTCACACATGCAAAGAAATTTTGATGCAGCAGTCATCAGGCGACCAGTAAGCATGTGTAAACCAGTTCATAATTAGCCTATTCCTGGTGCATTTCTTGCATCAAAGGACATGTGGTGGGATGCTGCTTCTTACAAAATGCCGAAATGATAAAGGATAATGACTTTGTTTAACCAGGAACTGGAATCGAGAAGGATCTGGACACTAAACAGGCGGCCTAGCTGGGACTCTGGTGGGGATGGGAGTTGTCCTTTAGTGACTAAGGCCTTTCACTTGTGTTGGTATGCTACACAGCATTTTTCTGAGAGGGGCCATCACTTTTCTGACTGACCAGCTCTCCAATGGTGATGAGTAAATGCACTTTCTAGTTTGGTGTTGATGCGTGTAATAAGAGATGTTTTGTATGTTGCAAAGGGTTGCTGCCAACCATTTTTAGAATATCTGTCCAACAATTTTTTTTTAAATAAATTAAAAAAGCTACCCTCGATGTGTGACTGCAATATTTGGTATTTTATGAGATTTTTAATAAAGGAAAGTTGGCGAATATATTATTTTTGTGCTATGAAAGAAAGAAGAACAAAATAACACTTTAAGTATACCGATTCCATGTTTGTCTATTTTTATTTCACTTTCTCACCGTTCGAGGATAATAAATTACGGCATCGTGGTTATTACGTACACAAAAATGTGAAGTCACAACTGCCAGTTCTTTAGCTGGTGTTGCATTTTATATGTGCTAAGTTCTTTCTAAGAACTTAGACGATCGTAATACAGCCGTGTTGCATAGGTGCAGATCAAAGCAATCTGGCCTTTTGCAATTGGCAGATGGAAATTCTGTCAATGCATGTATTTTCTAAGTGCCATCTAGTTTTTTGGGATATGGCACACAGTGTGCCAATGGGGCCACCATGGTCGGTTTTATACCATCTTTCAATTTCGTTTTCAGAACTCGATATTTTGTGATATCGTCTCCAGTTTTTCATCTTCTCTTCCACTATTTCCTGGTATTTTGACATCAATTATCCCTCCACCTTCTGTTCTAACCAGAGTTAAATCTGGTATGTTATGAGCACAAACAATATTTTAACCTGTTTTCGTTTTCAACCACTTCGAACCTACATTCCCACCTATTTTTCATTACAATATTATTAACTGAGTACATTTGCAACACTTGGTTTTTCTTTTTAAAGTTTCTCACAAAATCAGGATGTGATCTTTCTAAACATGAACATCCTGGCGATCTATGGGCATGTGCTAAATTATGCCTTCCCTGTTTGGAGACCTCAGAAATATAAATGGATCTGACAAAATGAATCCAGTCTCTTTTCATCTCAGATACAATGCACGAGACCTGCTTCTATGTAATTAATACGGTCTTTATCAGAAACATGGTGCACTTCCTTAACAATACCATCCTGCATCTTAACTATGGTTCTTCAAAAATTCACTCTGGTGAACTCACCCATATTTTTGGTCATGTAGGAAAGTGCAACACCCATCCTTGCACAATGTTCTGCCTTCCTACACATTGCTGGATTGAAGGTCGAAACCCCAAAGAGAGAAAGCAAAAATCCAGCTCTGCTCTGCATTCATAAGACCTTATTTGAAATACGAGGGCTATCCACAAAATAGATTACGTGTTCATCTGTAGCAAGAAGGGGCAGAGCTAACGCGGCCATCTTTGGTCTGTGTGTCCGCCGCTCAGTCTGCATCTAGTCCTGTTATCGTTGCCTGTTATTTCACAGCAAACGTTTGAAGTGTGTGCTGCAATTGAAAATCCCTCCAGTTGTGAGTTGTGATCAGTGATAAGGTTTTTGTTGGCAAAAAAACATAAACCGACTGAAATTTTTCGGCAGCTGTGTGAAGTGTACGGGGACAACATCACCACTGAAGGTGGAGTGCGCCAATGGTGCATTAAGTTTAAAAATGGCCG
>JAEANM010030273.1:0-10036 GCA_017656035.1 Myanophis thanlyinensis | reverse complement strand
AAAGAAAGAAAGAAAGAACTGGGAAGGAGGCCCAAAAATGAATCGAGGAAGGTCGTCCTTTAAATAAATTATCCACTGTTTTTGACTGAGGTGAAAAGAGACCCACTAAGAAGCGCGTGCAATAGCTGCAATAGCGCCGCGCTCTCCAAAAAAGAGCGGGATTCTGGAGTCACGTGACCTCTCCATCTAGCTTCCCTCCCCCCCCCCCGCACTCTTTAGCCGTTATTGTGACGTTCCGAACTTTCCGAAGAAACGTTAGAAAGGGAGGAGCTAATATTTACCTCCCGCTCGTGAGGAACACCTGAGGTAAAACGGCGTAGTTTTCTCTTTCTCGTAAAATCGCCTTATCGCTGAGGGGTTTCTGCCTCGAAGTCCTTTGAAGTCTTCGCTTTGAAGTCCGTATTGAACACCGAAGCTCTTCCATTGTATGGAAGATACTAAGAAAGTTTTATTTGAAGGACCCACCGCTGGTCTGAGGTAATAAAGTATGGTTGCCCTGACACCTGGTGAAAACCGGTGGCAGAGCTAAATTGAGGTCCTGAAGGAAAGAAAATGACACTAGCACTGATATTATCTAATTTTGAGTAATGAAACCTTTGCAAGAAAACAGCCAAGCTTAGTGAGCACCAAGGATCTCTCAAGAAAGAGAATATTGAAGGAAAACCTGATCCTAAACAGAAAAAAAATAAGTTCTCGAAAGTTTTACCTCAGAAAATGCAAAATGGCAAAGGAAACCCTGATCTTAAATGGCAAAAGATTAAGTTCTAGAAAATTTTACCTCAGAAAATGTGAAATAGCAGCGAACAGAGGTTCCTCTCTAAGCCTCTTTGAATGAAAGGCGCAAAAAGAGAGGGCAGATTAAAACTGGAACACCAATAGGAAGTTTAATTAAAAAGATGGCACAGTAAGGCCGGCAAGGAGAATCATCTCTTTTGTGAGGGGATGAATAGAGAACAAAGGATCCTTCCTCCTAAAATGTGAAATGCAGCCAAAAATGATGGAGCATCATCAGTCATGATGCAGGAAAAATAAAGTAAGTGCAAATTCACTTCCAAAAACTGTAATAGGAAAGGAGGGAGGAATCTGAATTATCTGAGGAACTAAATGAAAGAAAAGAGATTCAGCTGCTGTTGACTCTAAGCTACAGTTAGTCCTCAATTTGCAACAGTTCATTTAGCAACCATTCAGTTACAAATGGCACTGAGAAAAGTGATTTATGGCTGTTTACACTTACAACAACCCCATGGTCATGGAGTTAAATTTTGATCATGTGACCATGGGGATGCTGCAATGGTTGTAAGTGTGAGAAATGGTCGTAAGTCACTTAGTTCAGTGCCATTGTAACTTCAAATGGTCATTAAATGAATTCCTGTAAGTTGAGGACTATTTGTATACAGCTCTGCAATGGCTCATGCCCAAAGGTGGTTTCAAGTCCACAACCAGCCATGGAAGCTCTTTGGGGCACTCTGGGCCAGTACCTTTCTCTTAGCCCAGCCTACCTTGCAGGGTTATTGTGAAGAAGAAAGAGAGGCTCCATTGAGTTCCTGGAATATAAATCTAATGAACACACATACAAATAGAGAAAAGGCTGTTTTATTTCTTTGAATTTTCTTATCTGGTAGAAAACAATTCTGTTTTTTGGACTGTATCTTAGTTAACTTTAAATTAAGCAATCGAAGTTGTTATTTTTCCATTAAGGAAGCATAAAGTGATTCATTTTATGACACCATCCCCAGAGTATTTTGTTGGCAGTGTAACAATTGTTGAAATGAATACAATAAAATTTGTGAAGGTACAAGGCAATGCTGCACTTGTTTAGATAGAAGTGATGTAAATGCTAAAATGATGGTTCTGATGGCTAGCTTCTTAAGTGTGTATGAAATGTGTCTGCTCTTGGTTTGTAATGTTGTTGAAATTCTAAGTGCCTTAATAAATGCTACTTTCAAAGCACTCTGAAAGTTGTACAATCAGTTGGAAAAATTAGTATATGCAAAGTGTACTAACTCAGCAAGCCATCAAATGTAGTCTATTATTATACCCACCTGAACCATTCTAGGCTGAAGGCTTGCATTCTTAATGAACTTTTAAAAACCAGGCTAGGGAGAGAAAGTAAACGTTCCTGATTCTTTGCAGTGTTAGAAGTAGACACTCTAATTGTGAAATCATTTTTAAAGTAACCCTTTAATAGTTGACTGGAATGGTTGTTGGTTGGTTTTTTTTTTTTTTTTTTTGCCAGGGTGTCCTTTCCAGACACATCCACAAGAATGTCAACTGGGGAGGGGAAATAATGACAACATACCACAAAGTATTGTGGTGTTGTGACATCACATGCATCTACAAAAGAAGAGAACTCAGAAGTCATTTGTTCATGTTCATTTTGTTTGGGGTTTTTTTTTTTTTTTGCCTATCTCATATCCTACCTAAGTCTTCTCCAACAGCAGGATTCAAAGGAATGTGACTTTTACGTAAGTGTTTAAGTGGTTTTTTTTAAATCAATGTATTAATTCCTAGAATAGACTGATATATATAAGATAGATGGAAACAACTTTTATTGTTGCTCAAATACTTATAATTCATTATAATTCAAGATACGTCATTTCACCACAACAGTTCCATCAATAAGCTCCTGCCTAGCCACCAAAGTCATATAGTTGGCTGCCTCATGGTTCTGTTTTGGGCCCACTCTTCAACATCTGTGTAAATGAGCTAGATGAAGGGACAGAAGACAAACTTATCAAATTTGCATATGACATCAAGCTGGGGGAAATGCCACTTTATACTGTACTAGAAAGGCCACCTAAAATACTGCTTCCAGTACTGTTCATCATGATTCAAAAAAGGCAACTAGACTCTACAAAGTATGCAAAGTAGAGCAACAAAGTTGATAAAGAGTAGAGGCTAATCTGTAAAATGAATGGTTTAAGAAGCTAAGTATGCTAATGAAGAGGACTAGGGGTGACATGACAGCTGTTTTCTAGTACTTGAGGGGCTGTCACACAGAAGAGGGGACTTATTCTCAACAACACCAGAGAGCAGAACAAGAAGTAATGGGTGGACCTTAAAGAGAAATCCAATCTAGAAGGATACATTTTCTGACAGCGACAACAATTATTCAATGGAGTAAGTAGCTTGCCTCCCAGAGTTGTGAATGTTCTGTCCCTGGAATTTTTCAAATAAAGACTTGGACAATCATTTGACTGAGATGATATAAGGTCTCCTGCCTTGAACACGAGGTTGGACTAGATTCACAGTAGTGGCGAACCTTTTACTTACCGAGTGCTGAAAAGTATGTCCTTTGCGCGTGCCATCCACACTTGCGTGTGGCTCCTCCACACGTGCTGCATGTGCAACTGCATCTTCTGTGCATGCGTGCACTTCACGCAGGCACACATGCACAAATGAGCAATCGCGTGTGCATGCACAGCAGAGGCCCAAAGACCAGCTGGGTCTCTGCAATCGCAGTTGCATGCATGTGCAATTGCATGTGCCTGCTCAGCTGGAGGTAAGTTGGTCGACAGCTTTTGTGCCCAGCAAGATGTCTCGGCGTGCTGCCTGTGGCACCCATGCCATAGGTTCGCCATCACAGGACTTAGAAGACTTCTGAGGTCCGTTCCAGCCCTATGAGTCTATGACTCTATGTTCTATGTTTTACTTCTACAATTGCCTTCAATTGTTTTCAGATTGTCAGACTCTTGTCCAGAGACTTTTGCTTTCATATAATGTTCAAAACATTTCAGCTTTTAACTCCAGCTTGCGAGAGATATGGATTCTAACATGACAGTTCTAAAATAGCCTATGAAAGCTGGCTTCTAGCAACCAAAAATAAACCTTATGATACAGATTATATCGGGAAAATTAAATCACATTTTCCAACCACAATTGAAGCGTCCTGAGGGAAATAATAATGGAAGATTTTCCTCAAATAAACTACTGAAACTATACATTAACATTTGTTTTTTTAAAACTCCACTATACTTAAAAGTCCTTTTCCTTTTGCAAGAATAAAAAAGTGAGAAAAAAAATCAAATATTTCAGTAATTCACATAAATCAGATATATTTATATTTTTCCATTCTTATATAATTTTTCTGACTGTCCCTCTGCATAGAAACTCCACAAATCTAGATTGATTTTGATAAAGTTTGACATACAGGCAATACATTGAGCGTGGGGAGAGTCTGTGTGGTATATGCAGCATTTAACTCTTAGATTTCAGTTCCAGTATGCTAGGAATTGCTATTGTGCAACTAAAATGTATAAGCATTTATTATGTAGGAAACAAAATGAGCTACCGTATTAATTTGTAGATAAAAACACTAATTTCATGACTTGAAGTGATTTCTCACACATTTACAAAGAATAACTCAAATGTCTTAATTCAAAGATGATATCATTAACAATATTAATTTCACACAATATGTAAAAATGGTTTTAGGAGACATATCCTGCAAAATAAATAAGCAAATAACAGATGCTTAAGTAAAATAGGATCCCCCCCCATAAAACAGTGAGATAAGTCAAACATCAGAATTGAGTTGTTAAAATTAGCTCAGTTTACCCCAAAGAGTGTATATTTGCAAGCTATTCATACAGGATTAGTCTACAAAATAAACCTTCCACAGGTCAGAATATATTATAAACCAAAACAGATTTCAATATTTGGCCTCGGTTTATTAATTTATAGGGACAAGGCTCTGTAGAGTTGCTTTGTCAATGTATTGGTATCAAAGTTTTCTTCACATTAATTTCAATGATCTCATTAGGAATCCTCTAATGTGAAAAAAAGAGAGATTTTGCTAAGATGCGTTCCTTGTTCAGTCAATTTAAAACTTTTTCTCACTTGCATTGATCCTTTTATGGAAAGCAAGTGAACTATGATCACTGAAATATTTTACACACTCCAGGCATTTAAATGGTTTCTCCTATATGGATTCTTTTATGAGAAGGTGATTACTGACTGAAGTTCTTTCTACACTCAGTACATTTATAAGGTTTCTCTTCATGTGTGAATCTTTTTATGAGGTTACTGCTCATACTAAGTTTTTTTTTCCCCCATACCATGCATTATATGATTTCTGTCTAGTATGGATTATTTTATGTGATCTAAAATGGGTCCCCAGCTCCAGGTCCATGGATCCACACTGCTCCACAGAATGCCAGTAATTGGGCCATGTAAACAAGCAAAGCCCCATCCGTGGGATGTAAGTAGCATGCAAAACCATGCCCGCCATCCCCGATCCGCAGGAAAAAACCTTCACAGAAGCACTCCCTGGTGCCTCAATGGTTGGAGACTACTGCTCTAAGTATTTAATAGGGGAAATTTAAATGAACATAATATTGTTTCCATCCTGGCACCTTTTTTAATGTTCTCCTATTTCAGTATCCTGTATCGATCCTCCCAATTTTAAATTAGCTGGCCACTAATTGATAAAAATAACTTATTTTACCCTTCTCCCTTCAATCTCAATAGGCATAGTCACTGTTTTTAGTTCATCACCTGATCCCATCACATTTCTGCATGATGCTCACTAGCTGAGAAGTGGAATTCTTGATGTTCTTTCCAAATCAATGTATGTATTTAGCGGTCTATATACTTCAGTGTATACAAACTAAAGTAATGACGCTATTTTTCCCCCACATACTTCAGATATTTGTATAGTTCCTTCAGACTTTTTTAAGGAAACTGCTGAAGCTCAGTCTATAGTCCATATACACACTATGGGGAACTTTAAATAAAATGATTGCTGTGGGTAAAGTTTATTCTTCAGTATATAAGCACCTACAGAGAATATCCCATGTGTAACTTTTTATGAGAAGTAAGATTATCACTCTCCTGGAAACTTTTCCCACAAACTAGGCATTTGTAAGGTTGCCCGGTGTGGATTCTTTAATGGGAAGTAAGATTACTATTCATACTGAAGTTTTTCCCACATTCCAGGCATGTATATGGTTTCTCCCCTGTGTGGATCAGTTTATGAGAAGAGAACTGCTTTTACTGAAGCACTTACTACATTCGGTGCATTTATATGGTTTCTCTCCTGTGTGAATTATTTTATGGGAAATAAGGGCACTACTTGTGCTGAAATTCTTTCCACACACTATGCATTTGTATGATTTCTCCCCAGTATTAATCCTTTTATGAGAATTAAAGGAACTCCAGCCACTGAAACTTTTTCCACATTCCAGACACTGATATGGTTTTTCCCTGAGTGGGTTTGCTTATGGGAAATCAAAATGGCTGCTCCATCTGAAATTCTTTCCACACTCTAAGCATTTGTACAGTTTTCCCCCTGAGTGGATCCTTTTATGGGAAGTAAAGTTGCTGCTCACACTGAAGCTCTTTCCACATGCCACACATTTATATGGATTTCCCCCCCTTGTGGATCCTTTTATGAGAATTCAGCGAATTACTCTTACTGAAGTTCTTTCCACACTCTAAGCATTTGTATGGTTTTTCTCCCGTGTGGATCCTTTTATGGGAAGTTAGAGAGGTACTCCTGCTAAAGCTCTTCCCACACTCCATACATTTGTATGGTTTCTCCCCTGAGTGGATCCTTTTATGGGAAGAAAGAGAACTGCTCGCACTGAAGCTTTTTCCACACTCCAAACATTTGTATGGTTTCTCCCCTGAGTGGATCCTTTTATGAGAAGAAAGAGAACTGCTCACACTGAAGCTTTTTCCACACTCCAAACATTTGTATGGTTTCTCCCCTGAATGAGTCCTTTTGTGGGAAGTCATATCACTGCTGTTGCGGAAGCTCCTTCCACACTGTCCACATGTGTGTGGTTTCTCTCCTGTGTGGATTCTTTTATGAGAAGTAAGTGAACTGCTCACACTGAAGTTCTTTCCACATTCCATACATTTGTATGGTTTCTCTCCTGAATGGGTTCTTTTATGGGAAATAAATGAGCTCAGTCCTCTGAAGCTTTTTCCGCATTCCGTGCATTTATATGGTTTCTCCCCCGTGTGGATCTTTTTGTGGGATGAGAGGTTACTGCTCATTCTGAAACACTTTCCACAATCCAAGCATTTGTATGGCTTCTCCCCCATGTGGATCCTTTTGTGGGAAATAAGTGAACTACTAATACTAAAGCTCTTTCCACACTCCAAGCATGTATATGGTTTCTCTCTGGTGTGAGTCCTCTTGTGGGAAATAAGTGAACTACTAACACTAAAGCTCTTTCCACATTCCAGGCATGTATATGGTCTCTCTCTGGTGTGGGTCCTCTTGTGGGTTATAAAATTATTGCTCAATCTGAAGCTCTTTCCACAGTCCAGGCATTTATATGGTTTTTCTCCTGAGTGAATCCTTTTATGGGAAGTAAGGTGACAATTCCACTCAAAGCTTTTTCCACACTCGGTGCATTTATAAGGTTTTTCTCTAATACGGATGTTTCGATGTAAAGTATGAGGGAAGCTCCAGTCACCACTTTCCCCATATTCTGTACATTCATAATGCTTCTCTCTATTTTGGGTTTTGCAATATTCACATAAATCTGATTTATCTCTGAATATTTTGCCACACCCTGTACAGGTTTTTTCTTTCTCATCTTGGGTCAGAAAGATGTGGACCTCTGCACATTGAGAAGCAGGGGATTTCTCCACTGAATTGCTGAACTGGCTTTCTTTTGTCGTTTCTGGTCCCTGCTGATTTCCAAATTTCCCTTCCCCAGATTTTATTTTGGTTCTTCTGGAAATCTCTATAGCTTGTTTTTTATAATCCTCATTCTCCTGTCCGTCACCTGTTTTGGATATAAAACACAAATTGGTTAATACAGAAACTGAGGGTGCCATCAGATTTCAAATCCATTTAGATGCATCTTTTATTTTCCTCCTGTTCTTCCATTATGGAACAAATTGCTCCCGGAGATTCGGACCATTGCGGACCTCCAGGCCTTCCGGCGTGCACTAAAAACCCATCTTTTCCAGGCCTGGTCTGGCCTAATACCTAGGGGTTTTAAATTTTAAATTGTTGAATTTTAAATTTTTAAACTTTTAAATTTTAAATTTTTATCTTGGTATTCCAATTTTATTTGGCCAACTTATTTAATTTGTTGTAATTAATATTTTAACTTTTGTTGATCTGTTTTAGAAGGCTGTACACCGCCCCGAGTCCTTCAGGAGAGGGGCGGTATAGAAATCCTGTCAATAAACAATAATTATTATTATTATGGACTATGTGGTAGAATTATGAATGAGACACTACTTTAATGGAGTTTCCCTCCTTTTTGTCATCCAGTTATCCAGAGTGTGAACTTCTCTTTGGCATCTAGGTTGTTGATGTACAATATTCTATAGTGTTCTCATCCCTTGTGAATTCAGTGTTAGCATGACACTAGGGAAAGCTATTATCACAGCTCTACTGCTTTATTATTTATCTTTATTAATTCCAAGGCAGCAATAGGTATTATTGAAGTTCCCTTGATATAATAAAGGACTACTAATAAAGGAGAATATTTGCTGCTCATTATCGACATGAGGGATCCTTGATGCTCTCTGAATCATCAGGCAGGAAGAAAAGTTTTTCTTTGGTCAAAATATGCATGCTCACAGAACACCAAGCTCAGCACCAAGGACTCCTCATGTCAATCCTGAGCTACAAATATTCTCCTTTATGAATACCACATATGGGCATCGAACACTTCAGACAACATGCAAATGGAAAAAAAAATTGCGTGCAGACACCTGCCCACTAATGAACAACTTTTCTTCCTGCATGATGTCTGTAAGAAAACTAGCAAGCTCAGAGAGTACCAAGGATGAGGGAGAAGAAATTGAAATTAAAGTAAGAGGAAGGTACTAGTGATAAAGAAAAATCTGAATTTTGGAACTAAAGAGATCTGGGATAAGGTTGCATTCTCTTTAAAAAGTAGCAACCTACCCAGCCTGGGAGTGCTCCTTCTTCCACAGCTGTCTCTGGATCTGCAGGTAGCAGCTATAACCAAGAAGATCTTTTGGAAAATGACAGGGGCATTTTGCTAAGTTGTCAAACATTTTGAGAATCCAGACAGAGTCCAGCCCAATTTCTAGCAGTTTCATCCCTAGTAGTACTGCTGTTTTTCAAATGCCATCAGTTTAGAAATGAAAGAACGAAAGGAACTCCTAAAGTAATAGGCAAATCAAGGGAGGCAACACTAGAAATATGGGAGGATGCTCTTTCTGTTTCTCTAAGGACACTACACAAGTTTTAGCCCTCCCTACCACAGGGAGGAACAGTGCAGTTAAGGATATTTTCTTCCACTGGAGAATAGAAAAAAAAATCAGCATTTGCTCTAAGAAGCAGATAAGTTGGTTAGTTTGTATTTATTCTCCCCAGCTATCTGAACCTAGAAGAAAGAGGATCACTTACCCATGGAGGCTAGATTCCCAGAAATTTCCATCATGATCTCTCTGTAGAGGGTTCTTTGGTCAAAGTCAAGCAGAGCCCACTCCTCCTCAGAAAAAAATACAGCTACATCTTCAAAAGCTATGGGATTCTGTAATAGAAAGGAAATTCCCAATTAATGAACAGTCTCAGGGAGGAAGGGTTTATTTATTTATTAAAATTTGTCAAACAATAACAAAAACACGAATACAAGAATAAAAAAGAATTTAAAAAAATATGATAGGGATGATAGGCACGTCGGTGCACTTATGCACCACCACCCCCTCTGCTGACCACTTAGGTATGGTGTAAGGTCCACAGAAGTCAATTCGCGATTGAAACTGAGAATTTGCAGCTGAAACAACTGAATCAAGTAGAGCATTCCAAACTTAGACAACTCTATTGCAAAAGTCATATTTTTTGCAGTCAAGCTTGGGACGATTTACATTAAGTTTAAAACGATTGTTAGCATGCGTATTATTGCGATTAAAACAAAAAAAGTTATTTACAGACAAAAGATTACTGCATATAATTTTATATGCAATTCCTAGGTCAAATCACAAGCAACGCAGTTCTAAGTTATCCAAACTGAGAATTTCAAACCTAGTAGCATAGGAAATTCTATTGTGTAGAGAAGAGTGCAAGACTTTTCTCATGAAATTTATTTATATT
>JAEANM010030272.1:0-10036 GCA_017656035.1 Myanophis thanlyinensis | reverse complement strand
CAGTATACAATCACAGATATTAGAGAGGTTTTTTTAGCAGGTGCACCATACAGGTGGCTCATGCTTAACATGTGATACTTTTTATTAACTGCTATTTCTGAGTTCTGGTATTACCTGTACTCATGCATCTGATTTTTCTTACCTAAGGGCAAGAAATATGTATTATATTGCATTTATATTTTATTATTAAAAACTTTGTTAAGTACAGTGGAACCTCGGTCACGACTGTAATTTGTTTCAGAACTTCGGTGGACACCTGATTTGGTTGTGACCGGAAGTGAGACTGACTGCACATGCATGTCCAAAAAAACTGGAGCAGAAGGCAAAATCGGAACAGAAGGTGAAATCGGTCATGCCATGTTTGGTCATAACCCGAGTTTTTGTTCGTGACCGGATGCAAACAATTTGCAAAAATTTTGGTCGGCACCCGATTTGGTCATGGTGACAAGCATTCATGACCAGATACCTGGACCAGATTCCACTATACCTGGAACCATATTTGTGAGCTGGGTGGTCATATAAATTTAAATAAACAAATAAATAAAGAAAATCTTGGCTGCATCATGTTTTGAGTCTAAATCACAGGACATGATTGTTCTGCTCTGTGCTGCATTGGTTAGAATAGGCCATCACCTGGAATATTGCATCCAGTTCTGATCACCACAATAAAAGAAAGGAACTGGAAAGTGTATGCAAAAAGAGGAAAATGATTCTGAAAGGATTAGACCAAGGATGTCAAACTCAGGGCCCAAATCTAAGCACATCCAAGGGGTGCTTAGATCTGGCCCATGGGGCCACCCTGGAAACACTGAAGGACTGTGGTACCTCTGCCAGAGAAAAAGGAGCTCAACTATGTTTTCACTGGCAGAGGGTCACAGGAGTCTATCGCAGCCAAAAACGGAGCTTGGGAGCCCATTTTCACTGGCAGAGCACTCAGGCCACTACAGGCACACCTGGCATGTGTGACGTCGAGCTGGCCACACCCACCCCAACCATGACCCCCCCCCCCCAGCTCCCTGAGGTCAAATACAATCCTGATGCAGCCCTCAATGAAATTGAGTTTGACACTCCTGGATTAGACTCTTACAAAGATTGGAGTTTATGAAGAACATTTAAGGAATTGATTTGTTTAGCTTAAATAAAACAAAGCCGAAGGGCAATATAATAGTAGTTTTAAAATACAGAAGGGCTTCACAGAGAACAGGTTATGGTTTTATTTTCCATACTCCTAAAGGTAGGAGAAAAATAGTGAGTGTAAGCTTAGCTGAGGAAATCCAACTTTTGAAATAAGCAGCTGTTGAACAGTGCAATGGTCTCCTTTATGTACTATGGGCACTCCATCACTGGTGGTTTTTAAGCAAAGGTTAGATAGTCATTTGGGTTGGCATGAAGAATCCTACTCTGGGCAGGTATGGTTGGACTGGAAGACATTTTATGATCCCTTCCAATACTATTTCTATAAAGTGCTCTCTTAAATGCACAGTTTCTATATAGCTGCCCGTGCCCTTGGGAACTGAATTGCCTGAGAGGTGTGGTAGGTCTTCATCTTCCTTACATTCAGAAGACCTTGAAGAGACTCTTCCCACAAGCTTTGGTGTAGGAGGAAGCAGGAGCGTGGGCTCACCAAACCGATAGTAAAACTGGTTGCATCCCACCACTGGCCATCCCTACTACTAGCCATGACACAATTTTGTCATGCCTATACTTCAGATTTTCTTCCAGTTTCTTCATATCAGCCTGAATGAGTAATTAGTTACATATTCAAAGTGGAGAGGTTAAGATTCGAAACAATGCCAAAATACAACTAAAACGGCAGAATGAGTTCTTTCTCCCTTGACGCTCAAAGGAATAAATTGAGACAAAGTTTGTTATTCTTTTGTCCTGCTGAAACCAATCAGATATACATTATGTTTATTTTCTTTCCAATTGTAAATTCAATCTTAGGCAAATATCCCTGTATGTTTAAACTAAGTAATATAAACATTTATCCATTATGTAAACTCAAACAGATCTATTATGTAAGGCTCCCATTTATTTTTTTCAGATGAATAATAGAATGAATGCCTCTTTATTTTCACCAAACTGCTTCAGGCAGTCTTACTTGTTTACCCATGCTCCAGGTGATTCAAGAGACATGCTATGGGAAAAAAAAATATTGCCAGCATTAAGGTGGGATATTAGCTTTCTTGAGGGAGAAGCATTATGAAAAGCTATAGACGGCAATCCAAGAGATTAGGAGACCATGGGAGACCTACAGAGAGGAACTTGAATGGAATCTAGAATAACAAGAGTTGGCATAACCCCCTGCTCCAGCAGGACACCCTATACCATTCCAAACAAATCGATGTCCAATCTCTTCTTTAAAATCTTCCATTGACGGAGCACCCACAACTTCTGCAGGTAACTGATCAATTTTTCTAACAGTCAGGAAATTTCTCGTTAATTTTAGGTTGGATCACTCTTTGCTTAAGCTTCCATCCTTTACGTCTTGTCTTCCCCTCAAGTGATTTGGAGAATAGGTTGCACTCCGCTCAGTGACAGCCCTTCAAATATTGAAAGAGTGCTATAATGTCACCCCTAGTCCTTCTCTTCATTAGACTAGACATTGTCAGTCCTGCAGTCCCGTAATCATCTTTGTTACCCTTGTCTACACTCTTTCTAAAGTTTCAACATTGTGGTGACCAAAACAGGATGTAGTATTCCAAGTGTGGTCTTACTAGTATAAAGTACTGACCTTATTACTGTCCCTCTGTTGATGCAGCCTAGGACTGCATTGGCCTTTTTGGCAACTGCAGCACACGGCTGGCTCATATATTTAAGCGATTGTCCACTAGGACTCCAAGATCCTTCTCACAGTTACTGCTGTTGAACCAGGTACCACCTATTCTATACCTGTGCATTTGGATTGTCTTGCCTAAGTGTAAAACCTTAGCTTTCTCACCACTGAGTTGCATTTCAATAAAGATTGAGGCAGCTGAGGATCACTGCACAAAATTGTTGCACTGTATGAAATGGTGGAAATCAGGGTAAGAAGTCCAGTGGAGAGCATTAGCCATCCACAAAGGGTCAAGAGACAAAGAAGGCATTCTCCTTAATTCTAGGTTGCTTCTCTCCTTGATTAGTTTCCATCCATTGTTTATTGTCCTGCCCTCTGGTGTTGGACAAGAAACAATGGATGGGAACTAACCAAGGATAGAAGCAATCTGGAATTAAGGAGAAACTTTCAAGCAATGAGAACAATTAACTCATGGAACAGCTTGCTTTCAGAAGCTGTGGGTGCTTAATCACTGGGTTTTTTAAAGAGATGGGACAGTCACTTATCTGAAATGGTATAGGGTCTCCTGCTTGAGCAGGGGGCTGGACTAGAAGACCTCCAAGCTATTCTGATTGATTGATTGATTGATTGATTGATTGATTGACATATTGAAAAGCAAACTGTGCCCCTTAGATAGTTGGATGCAACATTGCAATGAAAATGCAAATAAATAGAGTTTGCATTGCTATTTCAAAATGCATGCTTAGTTACCTGTTCTTGGTTAACAATAGATACCCATGGTGGGTAATGACAAACAGAGCAGTCATTAAAAAAAGTGAGGAAGAAAAGCAGTAAGGAAATAATTAAAAAGTGGGGGTGGGGAGAAGAAACTATGAGGGAGGAGTATAAAACAGAGTGGTGATAGGAAGAGTCATCCAGAAAAAGCCATTGGGGAAAGAAAGGAAATGTGTTATGCTAACAGTTTCTGAAAGCAGCAATTAAGTTTGCAGTCCTGTACAACCATTGTGGGGAGACAACCTCACTGTGAATGTAACCAGACTTATTTTTGAATAAACAGGCATAGGAATTTCCTGCTAAAATGTTGCAATGGAGGAAATGTAATGAATATCACATTTTAATTACAGGCAGGCCAACTTGTACAAGAATGTTTTTTAGGTGTACCCAGTATCGCATATCTGCATTGTATGGTTTATATAACGTGACACTGCCCTTCCTCAAGGATTAATACTGTACCCACGATGACATAACAGAAACTGGATGTTGCTGAACTTTTCAAGACCTTGTTTTGGGTTAACAAAGACTTTTCAAGACCTTGTTTTGGGTTATCTCCTTTTTAGATGTTTCGCTGTTTTCTAAAATTATCCTATAACATAGAATGACTTAGTGAATGCACAGAGTCCCTTGGGAGAGGGGGCAGTATATAAATTTAAATAAATAAAAATAAATAAATATGATACTTCCTATGTGAAACTGCATCACATTTTAGAGTTGTTTTTTTTTAATTCTAGGTTTTTAAACAGCCACTCCATTTTATTTTATTTTACATCTAACAGAATGTCAGGATCTTGGAATCTATCTGATTTTCATCAGGATTATTCTCTGAAAATGGAAAGAAGAGTTATCAGGAGCCAGTAAAAGAAAAAGGAAGTTTGAAAATGCAGTGAATCCAGCCAAGGGCTGCTGAGGAGAACATACTCGATGCATTCATTCGTATGGAACAGTTTTCTCAACCTTGGCAGTTTGAAGGCAGGTGGGCTTCATCATGTTGGCTGGGGAATTTTGGGAGTTGAAGTCCACCTGTCTTCAAGTTGCCAAGGTTGAGAAACACTGGTGTGGAAAGCCAGCTGGGTAGGTTCTACTGTGTGCGTGCACATACACTCACATGCACACACAGGTGCAATAAAAGGAAAATTGTGCAGACACAATATATTCCTTTGTTACACCAAAGGAAATCCTCTGATGGTCACTGTTGCAAAATGGGTTGGAAAAAAATCTAGAAGCCCTGCTTTGCAGACTTTTCTTAACTTTGGTTATATGTCCCATTCCCAAGAGATTTTAGCCTGGTTAAAGAATACTGACCAGATCCACCTCCCTGATGGCATTGCATATTGGTTTTTTGTTGATGTTGTTTTTAAAGGTAGTTTTTTTTTCTCCAGTTCTGCTCTGACATCTAGAAAACAAATTCATTCATTTTATTGTTTCCTGCATTAGTGTTTTAATACAGATTTGTTTCTCTTATTTCACCAATTGAATTTTAAATATTTTGGAAGTCAGCTCTCTACTGCTAGGTGGGATTCCTTTCCTGGATGATAGAGATTTCCATCTCCATGACTTATAATTATGAAGCTTATGATTAATGACTACTTTCTTGCCTTTTATCAATCTTCAGCAATTTCATTACATAAGACTATTAGTGGCTTTTTAAAATTGTTATTATGTCCTAGGAATAGCATCTCAATGGGCTGACAGCCCAAATTCTTGAGTGCACTGTTTCACAATTGCCCAGGCTGAAGGTGAGGCATGTTTGCATTCTTATCCAACCATCCCTCATAACGTGTTATTTTAATACAGCTCGCATGACAAGCTTAGTTAATCTATATTATAAAATGCTTTCCAAAGTGTTCCTATTGGTCAATTTTCACCTACTCTTTGAGACTGGTATTCTTGCAAGCTTCACGGAAGCTTTCACAGAAAGACTTGTTCCATTGTCTGTCCTACTTTCCCACTAACAAGGAGATTATATTAGTTGCTGACAGAGCAGGCACACGATGGTAAACTTTCAAAATTTAAAGTTGAAATATATGAAATAACCAACTTCCTCTTTCATCAATCTGCTCACACAAGCTAGTTGGCTTTTTCTGAAAGTTAGCTTAGGGAAGGCAAGACTATTTCACAATGGTTATGCAGTGCACATGACTGTATCAAGACAACTTTAAAGTACAGAAACTGTGTTGGGCAAGTTGAATAATACATAGGTGAAGAACTTTGAAACCTGATAAAAGGATACATCCATAAAAATACGATATACAAGAATATTTTATAATTTGGGAGAGAATGAATCTTCTCTCCCAAATTATAAAATATTGATGTTGCTTTCCCTGTAACATCACATTCTAAGTATACATGAAAAGGATAAAGAAATTCCAAGCACAGAAAGAAACTATTGCATTGTTAGATCAGATTTCTGCCAAAGGTATATAACTAATTTCAAATATATTTTATTTTCTTCTGAGAACATTGTATCTCCATGCAGTTTGCAGCCCAGAAATATTCTTTGGAGAGTGATTCTCAAGACTCAAGCTTAAACACAATTGTTTGTGAGAATATGAAGGACCAGTTTCTCCATCTTTTCTATAAATAAATAATTGATTAGACCATGTTATCTAGATAATGCGGACAACTATATTGTAATGGTATGTGAGAATGACCTTAGGAGATAGGACAACCAGACACAATCAAGGCAACTGTCAGATAAAAATAGCCCACAGCAAGAATGTGGACAAGTACTTTTAAACTTGCACAATTCTATTAATGAACTTTTATAATAGCAATAACACTTAGATTTATATACTGCTTCACAGTGCTTTACAGCCCCCTCTAAGCGGTTTACAGAGTCAGCAGCATATTTCCCCCAACAATTTGAGTCCTCATTTTTTTTTAATTTTAAAAATAGCCTTTATTAAACAAACATAGTTTAAAAACATTCCATACAATTACATACATACATTAAAAAAGAGCAAACAAAATTTAAAAACAAAAACATTTTGTGTAATTTACAGTCCCTTTTTTTTTCAAACATACAATGCAGTGTGTCCTCATTTTACCCACCATGGAAGGATGGAAGGCTGAGTCCACCAAAATAAATTAGTTCAACTGGTCATGTTTTTTGATTGATCTACCTCGTAAGGCTGACACATGCAGGTTAAGAGAGTGGGCAAAACCACATCATGAAAAAGGGGGTAAAATAAAGCAGATATTTTTAAGAAGACAACTATTTGTCTGAAATGGTATAGTTTCTTGCTTGAGCAGCAGGTTAGATCAGAAGAACCTCCAACTTTCAACTCTGCATTTCTTTCAACTCTGTAATTCTGTTAAATTAAAAATTAATCTCTGCTTTCATCCCTCTCTCTGCCAACAAATGGTGATCTCATCAGAAAGAACAATTCGACTTGAGGAGAGATCTGTTGGATATTGAATTCAGCTTTCTCTTAGGCCCATCTCAACCCAGCACTTTTACGTGTAATCTCCAGCCACAGCTACTCTGTTGCTATGTTTCCATTGCCCTGAAATTCTTCCATTAGAATCAAAGTTTCATAGAAATCCAGAATCCAAAAGGCACAAGTTCAGCCCTTTGCACTTTGCCAAAAGAAAATGAAAATCTGTTCTAAATTATATTGCCACGTGATCTGTACTTTGGCTGAATCATTGTTTATTTACTTTTCATTTTTTGAAAAAGCAGCCTGTTTTGAAAATGATACCTGTTTGTATGTTTTTTAATCCTTGCACACAGCCCACAGTTACTTTGCTGAGACACTAGCTAGTCACGTAAAAGATGTTAAATAAATAAATAACAATGTACTAAGGAAAAACAATGTCAAAACAGGACAGATTTGGAACCATAATAGGATTTACTAATTTGTTCAAAACATATTACTTGGGGATATTACCAATATTAGAATCTCTTTCAGTGGAATTAATCAAGAGAAGAACATTCTCTGAGAACAGCACACCCGAGAAATGAAACTGATGTTTCAAGAATGCTTTGGTGGGACAAAATTGGAAATAAAATGTGGAGTATATTGTAGGCTTAAAAGTTAAGCAAAACTGTTGAAGAGGGAGCTCATCAGAGTCTACATTTATTATCTATATGAGAAAGTAGACAGCAAAGATCATACTCCTGCAAAGATGAAAATTGTGGATTTATGGATGCTGCACTACAAATTGGAAATGTCTAAGATAGTGTCCTAAAGCAGTGTCCTACAATCCTCGATGCACATAGATAAAGAACTGAAAGAAAATCCTACTTTGCAACTGAAGATGTAAGTACAATATTGTGCTCTTCAAGAACATTCAGGCAATGGTGAGTTAAGACATCTCAGGAGGAACAGAGACAGTGACATGGCTGATATTGATGGACTACTGACATCTGTTCCAATGAAAGGAGAGGATGAGAGATCTCCCACTTTTGCTCCAGACAGCTGCATGTCCTGAGGAGATCACAGAACAGTAGTTGACCTGTCAGCTTGGCACTGGGAGACAAGGAGAACCCTCAAGCTCTCAAACACAGCAGAGTTTTTAAGGACAATGGTTCGTTCAATCTCCCTTTCTAAACAATCTTGGATTTATAATTATTTTAATTTAAAAATGTCTTCAAAGTGACAAGTTTGGAAAAAAAGCCTGGTGAGTAAAATTGATTCCAAAATAGATTTAAAAGATTTTTTTTTAAAAAATAAACAATAAAAAACTACATAAGAATTTAGTTTAAGAAAGTTTTAAATGAACTAGGGGACCATATGACTTTATAATATTAGGACTTTTGCTAAGAGTTTTGAAACAACTGAATGAACAAAACTATTACATTGTTTAGTCTATTAGGCCTTCCTTTTCTCCCTCCCTTCCTTCCTTCCGTCCTTCCTTCCCTGCCTCATTGCCTTTTTGTTCACCCAGTTGCATTCTGGACAGTGGTTCCTTATGAAGCGACTTCAGGAACTGAGGATTTTTTTGCAGCATTTTATGTTCCACCTTCAGTTTCCATAATGCATGGAAACCATCTACCAATTAAACATGCAAGACTTTGTAAAGAAAATTCCTATATTTTTGTCCAGGCTTGGAGGAGGAGGTTTTCTCTGTAAGTTTCTGTTTCTTTGGCTCACAATTCTAGCTGATTCTTACCACTTGTGAATGTGCCAAAATTGCTAATAATTTTCTAGATTATGATTGCTATCTCAAGTGCTTCACAAGTGCCAGGACAAAGTCATCCTAATGTTATAGAAAGCATCGTTATTATTAAATAATTTAATTTATAAGATCTAAATCTATAGAGGAAAGATGTTTTGTGGTCACTAGCTTAAAATATATTTTCTCTCAGGGAAAAAGAATTATTTTTTTATACTTTTGTCCTCCCTTACCCTCAGCCAGCATTGATAGAATGATGTCCCAGAAAGGGCATCATTATTCATGGCAACTTTCGGTACAAAACCACACAAAGATGTAAGCATGAAATTAACTAAGCAGGGTTAGACCTGCTCACATGGGCCGTATTTCTGTTGGAAAAAGAAGATTTAAAACTCTGATTTTTGTTAGATATCACCCATAATCTTCCCTGCCCCTTTTGTCATTGTATGCCACGCAAGATCAAAATGGTAGCTACAAGCTTCCTGAAATAGCCCACTGCATGTTGATAGCTCCAAGGTTTTCAGTTAGAATGTTTCCATGTTTATATTCATGATATATTCCTCATATTCTTTATCTATATTATCATGTCAAACAACTTTTCTATAATATGTACAGTTCAAGGATTCCAGAGCTCTGATTGAGAAGACTGTCTGGAAGAATTAGGATGAAGCCTAGAAAGTATAAAGCCAAAGGCATATTTATTTAAATACATAAATCCTCCTTCTTTCCATGCTAGTTTTCACATCCATTTCTCCTCTTCTTATTCTTCTCTTTCCATTCTCCATTCTGTTCTGTTCTCCAATTCCTGCTTACTTTTCCTTTTTCTTAAAAAAATACTCTAGTTAAGTAATGAACAAATATTAAAATGCAAACATTCATTCAGATTCATAACAGATTATGTTACTTCATTAAAATACTTTTCGGACAGGACCATGAGAACATTTTGTCCTCAGTTAATGAGTACATAATATTCTTTGGCTCAAATCTAGTCAACCCTGGCCAGATTATTCTCATACTTGAAGTAACTGAACACTTGACACTTATTTGAAACATCATTAGAAACTACAACCAATTTTTGATCCTGCTTATTTCTTCCCCCAGAGATCAAAATACATACAGCATTTATATAGTTGTCAGCCCTACAAAGCTGATTAGTTAAGAAACAGACATTATGGGTTATTCAGGAACACTCTTTATTATAGTAAGAATAGTTGAGTCTTGAAAGCCTGTCAAAGTTCAGTCACATCTTATATTAAGCAAAATCAAATAGGTGTATTTTGAGTTTTTTTCTTGTGTTTCCCTGTCTCAGAACTCTGCAATCTTTAGTCCTTAGGGAGATGGGGCAGTATATAAATATGAATGAAT
>JAEANM010030271.1:0-10036 GCA_017656035.1 Myanophis thanlyinensis | reverse complement strand
ATATAATATAATATAATATAATATAATTAATAAAATAAAATTAAATAAAATAACTGTGTCTGAAACTGTGTGCTCAGAATAGAATTTTCCTTGTCAGTGGAAATTTTTTTTCCTTGTTGTGAGCAGCAAGCTTGGAGGGGCTTTTTGAGGAGGTTATAAGCATTAATCTCTCCACACCCACTCTGTTGACCTGATGATGCTTCAACTGCCCCTCCCAGTAACTATTTATATTTTAATAACTCAACATAATTTATGCATCCCCTAACTCAGGCGTGGGCACCTTCATGACGCATGGACTTCAACTCCCAGAATTCCTGAGCCAGCTATGCTGGTTTAGGAATTCTGGGAGTTGAAGTCCACGAGTCATAAAGGGGCCATAATTGCCCATCCCTGCCCTAACTTATCTCTTTTTTTAAAATCCCCCCTAGCACAATTTTCTCATGAAAGGAAATTCATGGTGGTTCCCCTGTGTGCAACTTTTAGGGGCAGTTTCCTGTTTTAGATCACATCATGATCAGCAAGAACAAGTATCTTCTTTTGCAGAAAGGCATGCTCAAGAGACTGTGTTCATTGTGTAATTCTGCTTTTTGCCAACCAAGACTTACGGGCCATTGTTAAGGGCAGCTGGGTTTGCTCATTACAAGAACTCAAGTCATTAGTGCAGTAGTGGAAAGCTCTTAATACAATCCCTTGTTCACAATTATAAATCAATCTAAATCTCTTTTTAGGGGAAACTGTGCTGCAGCTCACTCAAGTGTATTCACCCAAAGGGAATGCGCTAAATTCCAGTCAATGGATATTTATATAATATAGAAGGATTTATTTATTTTTTACATTCAATCTCTGATTAGAAAGCATTATTGTTTTACTTTGAACTGTGGTAAGATTGTCAATTACAGATTTTCCACACTAAATAAAGGAAAGAGCCATTATATTTTTCAACCTACTGCTTGCTTTGAAATTGTTGCTCAGATTGATATGCAGAAATTTCAATTGAGGTACAGCTGTCTCTGTATCTATTAAACTTCTGAAAGGAAAACATTCCCATAGCAAAGGATACAATAACATTTAGTGAAATGTTGGTTTTATATTTATACCACTTTATCTCGGTTACAGTGAAAAATAATATTAATTAGAAAGATAAAAATGCCAAAAGCCGTGAATAAAACTTTTAATGCATTTAATTGTTACATGCTCATCTAGCTTTCCCACCAGAAGTTCATAGTGCTGTAGATGTCACTCCTTCTCAGATCAGTTATTGGGCTTTTAAAAGATTAAAATAACAGCCGATTTGTTTTAACACCAAATTATACTCATTTTTGTGGATATACTATGCCATCCTATCAAATAATCAAATAATGCTTCTAGTCCAATATAGTAATTAAACTGTATGGCAATTAAACTGTATGGCAGATTGTGTGTAGCCTGGTATTGAATGTGAAAGATTGTATTCGTGAATAAATAAGAGTTACTGGTTAAATTGGTTGACTTATGGAATATGGCTTATCACAGTGTTTCTCAACCTCAGCCCCTGGAAGAGCGGTGGACTTAAACTCCCAGAATTCCCCAGCCATCTGGATGTTGAATTCTGGGAGTTGAAGTCCACTTGTCTTCCAGGGGCTGAGGTTGAGAAACATTGGCACGTGTATAACTTAGTCCAGATGCCAAGCAACATGAGAAAAATCATTTCAAATCAATAGAAAGAGACTCCACCTTAACTAATTTACTCACTCTGTGAACCATCTTTCTGAGACTGAAGAACTGAAATACTATACAAATCTCACTGTAAACCATTGTCCTTGAAAATCCTGAAACAATGAAAAGTAATGCAATAATAGAATGTTCAAAATCCAATTAGGATAAGTATTGAAAGCATGCAGAAATAAATACCAGTTGCAAAATTGGAGTCTTTAAAATGCCAAATAAAATATTTATTAAAAAGAAAAGCCAGAACTGAGTCTTTCATACTTTTTAGCATTCAAGTTGTTAAGTGATGCTCTGGAATTTGCCTTCTGAGTAATAATTGCTGACAGCATCCTTTTGATTTTTTTAAAGGAATGATCCAACAGATCATTCCTTTCTGGCAACAGATAATTTTAGAAATCACTTTGAGCTAACTGCTTTCCTGAAAACAAACTCTTCAGTTTGAAGTCTTTACTCTTTTAGTCTCTAACATTTCATATTGCTTTTCAAAGTCCTTGTCAGTATATCCAGCTATGGTGATGAAGCCTCTAACAAGCATCTTGTTATTTCAAGTATAGTACTGCCTCTGGCATCTTGATTAAATAAATGATGAAAAGCCCCAGTGAAGACCTTGGAAAGAAAAAAAAAGCATCATGCAAAATATTTATAGGACATGGTATTTATTTCATATATATTTTAATTTCCCTCCTATTTCCCAAGGATTCCCCCCCTTTCTTATAGCTTTCTTTGATTGTTACTGTGAGATGGGTGGCAAGTAAATTTAATAAATAAATAATAATGGACGAGACTGTTTTTTAAAAAAGTAATGAAGTAATATTTTTATACAGTGGTACCTTGGTATTCAACTGCCTTGAAACTCATTGAATTTGATACTCTTCACATTTTATTGTGAACATTTTGTCCCGGTACTCATCATTTATTTGGTACTCAACTCATAAGCTAGAACTTGTCAATGTCAATTGCCTTGCCACTCACTACATTATTCCTTATGAGAAAGTATTGTTTGGTATTCTTCATTTTTGGTACTAATCGCGCCTCTTGGAACCAATTAACAATGAGTACCAAAGTACCATTCTCCATTGTAAGGGAGCAGAGACTCCAGTGATTGGGTAATTCCCTCAGTTCTGATCACATGACTGAGTCGATCAAGTATACAAGGCACGCCCACTGACTGGCTGTCCAGCTGGGCCGTGGGGTTGTGGTTTTATCCCCCCCCTCCAAAGGCCATTATCAGCCCAGCCATAGCCAACAGTTATTTAATTTATATATAACATTACAAACTACAGTATGTGGGTTTTCTTTTTTTTCTTTTTGAAGGAATATTACTTGCAATATGGCAGAAGTTCAATAAAACGTGAGCTTTCTAGAAGGATGTGTGTGTAAACACACATGCACACACATCCATCCATCGATCCGTCCATTCATATTACAAAATTGGTTTTTAAATAAAAGAAAGTGGAACCCTAATTGACAATTTCAAGCAATCAGGTTTCAAAATATTTATTTATTTTATTATTTATACTTCACATTTCTTAATCTCCCAACTCCCTTGGGACATAATTTACATATGTAATCACTTGGCCCAAATAAATCACAGCCTCTACTGTCTAATGGGTGCTACAGTTTCTTACTTCCAGGCAGTGGTAAAATTCAGCCGGCTTGCACCACATTGCCCAAACCGGCAGTAGAGATTTGAAATTGGCCCCGCCCACTTGCCCCTGCCCTTATCCTTCCTTATACAAGCTTCCTTCTTATTCTTACTTACCTGAATCAGCTATTTGGAGCATCTGCGGAGCCTTCCTGATGATCCCCGCTGCCTCTGGAGCCTCTAAAAGCACTTTAAGGAGCCACACTGCAGTGTGTTTGGCACGCATGCGCATGCACCGAACCAGTAGCAAAACTGGTCGGATTCCATCCCTGCTTCCAGGCATGTGTAACCCTCTTTTAAAAACAAAACAAAATAAAATATTTTAACCACTTGAAGCTGAGTAAGTAAGCCCAAAAACCAGGGCAAAAGTATGAAATAAAGGCAGAACAAACAATCTGTTATTTTTGATAAAGATGATGGGTTAACGCACTGTACAAATGCCTCATTTTAAGTATGTTTGTCCATTTGTTTCTCCCTGCTGTGGATATTTCTCTTTAGAGCTATTTTTAGTATAGTTAAATTGTTAAAAAACATGGAGCTCTTTGCCTTGATCTCTTTGTATTTCATCCTTGGTTTTCTTCTCCTTCATCCTCATCCTCTTCTCTTCATTTTCGTCACTAGCCATACACATAATAAAGTTTTGCAGTGTAATTACTTTAAAACAAGGCTGTTTAAAAAATAGCCATTCACTAGTACTGTTGAGGAAAATACAACAAAGGGATGGAAAGTGAGAAGTTAGGAGAAAAAAATCAGCTTTGAATTGGCTTTGAATGCCTTGCACCATATTTGAGTTTCCTAGGATATTAGCTAAGACTAAAATATTTGCATATTCAGTTCCTTGTCCAAGCACTTAAATTAATTTCTACATAATCCAGCCTTCACCTCTAAAAAAATAATAATGAAGATTTATTACGGTAAGCTAATTCTTTGATTTGAGAAATTGCTTATATCTGAAGAACTGTTCTACATTAATATATATTTCACCATCTCCCACTTTCTGAGCCTCCATTTCTCTTGTTGTTTTCTGTGCCTAGGTTCCCACATTGTGCTTTGCTTCAATTTTGTATGCTTGTGTATATTTGACATTTAGGCTAGAATGTCACAAAATTCTTTAGAATAGAATAGAATTCTTTATTGGCCAAGTGTGATTGGACACACAAGGAATTTTTCTTTGATGCATAGGTTCTCAGTGTATATAAAAAGAAAAATACATTCATCAAGAATCATAAGATACAACACTTGGTGATAGTCATAGGGTATTCTTGTCAGTAGATTGTCAGCAATTTTTGTTGGTTAAGATCAGTTCAGGAAGTTATTTTTTCTTCTACAGTTTCAACTCTATATTTTGTCTTGATATTTAAGCAGGATTTCTTGCATAGGTTTCATAAATAATGAAAACTGCCAGTTTCCTGTAATCGTTATGTGTTGCCAAAATAACAGTTTGGGGGGATTTTGGAGAAGAATTCTTTCTTCCACAGTTTTGAAAGAATCCGCAACTTTAAGATGTGTGACTTCCAGGATTACCCAGCCAGCAACAGTTGCAACAGAACTAAACATACCATTCTAGGCAATAGAGCTGTACTTTCCCAGGAACAAAATACTTTCATTTGAAGTCTAGAAAATTTGATGTGTTTGCAACAGAAGGGAAATCATAGGGAAAACTAACCTGCACTTTCCATCTATAGCAGAGATATTAAACTCACAGCGTGACAGTAGCATCAAGTGACGTATTGGGACTTTTTTTTCTTCACTAAACTGGGCGGGGGTGGGGCCAGCACGTGATGCATCCGGCCCACGGGCCATGAGTTTGACAGCCCTGATCTACAGTAACATTGTCTGTACAGTTTGAAATAATTGACTTCAGTACATGTTGTACAAGCTCAGACCAAAAGCAAAATCATTATGAATCACATCAAAGGACATTTTGTCTGTGTGTGTGTGTGTGTGTCTGTGTGTGTGTGTGTGTCTGTGAATAAAGATTTGCAAGTTTGTATTTCTGGACATTACCCTGCCAACAAAAGTGTGTATAGTCAAGGCTATGGTTTTCCCAGTTGCAATGTATGGCTGTGAAAGTTGGATCATAAGGAAAGCTGAGCGCCAAAGAATTGAGGCCTTTGAACTGTGGTGCTGGAGAAGACTCCTGTGAGTCCCTTGGAATGCAAGGTGATCAAACTAGTCAGTCCTAGAGGAGATCAACCCTGACTTCCCTTTTAGAAGGCCAGATCCTGAAGATGAAACTCAAATACTACGGCCACCTAATGAGAAGGAAGGACTCACTGGAGAAGAGCCTAATGCTGGGAACGATTGAGGGCAAAAGAAGAAGGGGATGGCAGAGAATGAGGTGGCTGGACGGAGTCACTAAAGCAGTCGGCGTGAGCTTAAATGGACTCTGGGGGATGGTAGAGAACAGGAAGGCCTGGAGGATGTTGTCCATGGGGTCAGTTGGATATGACTTTGCAACTAACAACAACAACAAGAACATTTCTGAACTTGCGCCAAAATCACACAACGTGTTAGATCTTCGTGTCACCAGTAGATAACTGATATATTGTCACTGCTATTGGCATCTTTATGTTACAGATAGAAACAGCCAGCCATTGGAAAGTTTCTGTCTTGCCCATAGTCTCCCCTCTGCAGAATCAGATAATCAATCAATCAATCAATCAATCACCATTGGCTGGAAGGCTCTGCCTCTGATTCCAGAGAGGTGGAAAAATCGCAGATGATATTTTGTGTTGGGCTGGATGAGAAACGTACAATCAGTGTATGTTTGTGAAAGATTGTGAAAAGCCTATGATTTTAGAGTTCTAGGTTTTTCTCTGCAAATGTGCCTATCCTATGGACTTTTTCAGCTGATAATGTAGTCATTAAAAGCAAGGTAATGAAGAACTATGAGTTTGGGATAATATTTCTTCAGTTTATATTTAAAATGTTCCCTGAAAGGATCATGGATAGTATGCCTACAGATACTTATTAGTTTAAGTTGCATCAATCAACTTATTCAAGGTTGAATAAAAACTTTGAATAACCTGTCCCATTTGGAACAGCTTTTTTTGTGGGGAGAAAAGGGGCACAGGCTACTTAATAATTCCACAAGAAATAGCCAAGGCAGGGTCCAAAATTTTGTAGGCAGAGAATAATAGAAATGCAATTCCTTCCCATCAAGTTGTGTTGCTTTTTCTAGATCAATATTTTTCAACCTTAACAACTTTAAGATATGTGGACTTCAACTCCCAGTATTGGATATTCTATTGAGAGAGATATATGTATAGAATTTCTGGAAAAGCATAAGGCTTAACTGATGACTTTGTCATTATTTTCTTTCTATTTCTACTTACGGAAAGTGATAAAATTGGCAAAAAGATGAATTTGTTGCACACTCATTGAATATCTGTCAGCCAAAGGATGGAAAGTTTTGAAACGGATGCAGACTGATTTTTAAGAGAAGTATTAAGGTATTCTGTTCTGCTGATTCCTTTTGAAATTGTCCCCAATTTGTAAACTTTATAAAGGGGTCAAGAAGTGTGAAGGGTTTTTTTATTTTTGTTTCTCTACTTTGACTCTCTATTTATGGCTTTTAGAAGGTGGCAGAGTGGAACAAGTTATCCCTTCCAGGACGTTCGCTGCAGAACCGTAATGAGAGTCAGTTCTTCACTGACCTTTAAGGTGGGGTGGCATTGCATTGCCTAACAACACCACTCTCTTTAATAAATAAAGAAGCAATAGAAGACCTACTTGTGCATCAGGCAAACAGGAACAGTTTAAAGTGCACTTTAATGTCCACTTTCTGCCCCATTTTACTGAAATTCGTAAAGACATAAGTGGCCATGTTCTATAGGCAATCATTGTTTGGTTCAAGTTTACTTTCAAATACTAGTTACAGACTAGGAAGATATAGTGGGGGTTTGGGATGAGCTAATGGAGATAAAAGTTATAAATATTTTCTGATGCTTATTATCATGCATATAGAAGATATTTTTTTTTTTTAGTAAATTTGTAACTGGTAAGAATTGATCTAATTCCAAATCTGTAGTTTATGTTCTCTTTTTCTCTCATTCTTGCCCTAAGCAAGAGGTTATCTATGGTGGCTATATATGCCTAAAGCTCTATTCATATGACCTGCTTAACCAGATCATGGGATGTGGAAGAATTACTATGTCCTGCAAACTTTAAACCATAGTTCAGCTATTTAGCTAAAAGGAAGTTTAGCCCAACAGAACTGGCTTTGTTTGGCATTCAATTAACCATCTCATCCACTAACTCTGCATTGTGAGATCAACTTATCAAAAAGTGAACAGTTCCTTCCAATGTTTGGGATCAAAATGAAGTCTGTATGAGATTCTAGGAAAGCAAGTTTCCCTAGACATTCTGTGATAGTTTTACTTTGCATTCCCTTTGTCCCCCCTTTCCATATGTAGAAGAATAAAGAAACCCAAAACATATCTTCCCCCCTCTCTTATTCTGCCTTCCCTTAAGGAACTCAAGATAGCTTACATAGGAGAACTCATTTCTAGACATTCATCCTGTAGATTAAGTTGGATTTAGGAAGCATGGTATCACCCACTGAATTTCCATTTCTGAAAAGGCACAGGTGAGCCTCACCTTACAACAGTTGGTTAAGTGACTGTTTGACGTTACAAAGACACTGGAAAAAGTGATTTATGACCATTTTACACACTTGCTATCATTGCAGCATCCCTATGGTCATGTGATCAAAATTTGGTTGCTTACCAACTGGTTCATAGTTACGATGGTTGCAGTGTCCCATGGGTTATATATGAACAGCTTTTGCAACCTTCTGACAAGCAAAGTGAACGGGGAAGCTAGATTCACCTACCAGCTATGCTACTGACTTAACAACTGCAATGATTTACTTAGCAAGGTTGTAAAATGTGGCAAAAGTTACTTAACAAGTGTTTTTGGTTAGCAACAGAAATCTTGGGCTCAATTGTGGTCATAAGTCGAGGACTACCTGTACTTTAACCCATTGCTCCAACTCCTAGCCCAGTTAAACACTACACCACCACGCTGGTGTCAACGTTCCAAGCCTGAACCAAAGGGAAGTAGACTATGTCGGACGTTGACAACTGGTTCATATGGCTCCATCCAGTTGTTGTTGGTGATGCATTGTGCTTATTTGCTTTGACTTCCTACCAGAGAGGAGGAAAATGGAAATGAGAGATTCCCGGTTTCCTTTGCTGAGATTGGGAGAATCAAAAACAGAGATTCTGCTGAATGGATTTACTGCAGGATCCAATTAAGATGGGCTTCTTAGGAATGGGCTCCAGCACAAGTCTGAAAGCTTAACAGACTAAACCTGGTCCTGCTGATTCTCCCAGATTGGACCCGGCAACATTAGTTTGGGACACATACATTTGCCTTCATTTGTAAAACATCTACTGATGGCATGAAGTGTTGAATGGTCGAAGGGTGGCTGGATTGTTTGTGTAGTATGAGCAGAGTTTGTAGTTTAATTCACATACATCATGGGTAAAGTAATATTTATTTATTTATTTTATTTATTTAAATTTATATACCACCTTATTTAAATTTATATACTAACTTTTAAGGATTGTAGGTTATGTTGTGAAATTACAGAATGAATCCCCCCCCCCATTCTTCCCCTTTTTTTTCCATTTTAGAGAATTGGGTTATCAAAACAATTAAAGTAAGTGTGCTCAATCTAAGATTCTAGCTGTGTTGCTTCTAATTTCAGTATGTATACTGAAGTTTGCCAAAATTGTTGCCAGGGTGCAAAACATACTACAGCCACAAAAATGTGATTGGAAAGCCAATTCTGACCTGCAATTTTGAGTTTTTCAATCAGTAGAGAAGAGCAGATATCAAGCTAACTGCCCGCGTTATAACATGGTGTAGTTTTGACATCCAGTGAAGCAAACATTTGGTAGACATTTGGTACATTATTTTGTAGCAGTTGTGCAAATAGCCATAACACAGTCATTAAGTTTCCAGTTAGGTTGTGGAATCCATACAGAATGAATCTACAGTGTACACCAATCTTTGACTTCACACATTAGTGTGGGCTTTTTCTAAACTACTAAATTTGAACTTAATTCAGTATGTAAATTGAGTGAATAAATAAGTACATATTCCTTCTCTGCATGTCTTAAGAATGCATAATAGGGAGCATTTAGTATCTGAGAAATAATTAGGACTTCAGTACCTTAATTAGAATTAAAGCATTTTAATTTCCCAGTAATTACTTTGTTTTTTTAAGAAATAAATTTGTGCAAACTGAGATTTAAAGGAGCAGATCAAATTTAAGCATAGCCATTGGTGTTGTTTGAAATCATATTTTGATGAATTAAAAAAATAGAAAACCATAAAGCACTGCATCTTTTGCTAAATATGTTTATATGTACTGTATTTTATAAGTAAAATAAAGTATAAAATACTTACAAGGCATTACTCCTGTTTACTAGCCCTTGACTTATGGTCGGTTGCTTAGCAGCCATTGGAAGTCATGACAGATCCTCCTTCCTGAAATGTACGTCATTGCATTTTGGATACCCGGTACCAGTCCTCATTTATGGATATTTACAGTATCCCATGGTCACATGACCACAATTTATGGCATTTTTGCTGGAAACTGGTGTTTACTTCTGATTTCTTGCAAAAACAATCTGTTGCAGTTAATGGCTTCCTCTTATTTATTTATTTATT
>JAEANM010030270.1:0-10036 GCA_017656035.1 Myanophis thanlyinensis | reverse complement strand
ATAATAATAAAAGCAGAAAATAAAACAACTACTTTGATTATTTGAATTTAGAGTACAAACTATTTTTGCAGGACCATGCTAACTCTATCAGAGAAGCAGAAGAATTTCAGGCATTACTACAGAAAGAAAAGAAGCATCTTCAGAAAGTTTTGGAAGAGCTAGAATTGGCAAAGAAGGTAGAGGAGTGGTTTTCTTATTTGTTTGTTGAACTTCTAGTTAAATATTTGTCATCTTTTGACATCATTTGATTTGATAGTTTCAGAATCATAACTTTTATTTTGAATAATAGCATGTTGATGTAGGACAGTGATGGTGAACCTTTTAGAGACCAAGTGTCCAAATTGCAAGTGTCTCTCGTGCATGCATGAAGCAGAGAGCCTAAGACCAGCTGACCGCTGGGAGGCAGGGCATCACAACACCAGCAGCGCTGCAAGAGGCGAGATCTTTTTCTTTTGTGAGCTTCTGTTTCATCGTTTACAGGGATACTTCTGTTTCCCTGCAAACAATGGTGAGAAACACCACAGAGAAATGTAGTGGAGCTGGGCTGGGGCAGCGGCGCACGTGCCCACAGAGTGGGCTCTGAGTGCCACCTCTGGCACTCGTGCCATAGGTTCGCCACTACTGATTTAGGATATGCGAGAAATAGCTAATGACTTCTAGACAAGGAATAAAATTAAAATTGCATGCTTTAATTTTACGTGATGTTGAATATTTTAACATACAGGATATTCACAAAAGTACATTGATGGATATGGAAATAGCTGATTATGAGCGTTTTGTAAAAGAACTTAATCAAAATATTAACGACAAAAGTAGCAGAATTGAAGATCTCGAGCAAGAAATTAAAATACAAAACCAGAAGAAAGAAAGTCTACAGGAAGAAATCAGTAAGTATCTTTTTAGAATTTAAGCTTCTCTTTCTCTCTATAGAAGGATATATATTAGTTCAAGAAAGCTTTGAATTCTGATTCAAAGTAATGTGTTATAAAACTGACATATTTTAATACAGTGCACCTCAGTAGCCTCCTGTTGACAAGGAATACATGTTCCCAGTTAAATGCCTATTAAACAAGCTTTAATCAAATAACTGTTGTTAAGAGTTAAAAACATCATTGAATTTTTTTGCAAAATTATGTCCAGTGATGTGAGCTGCTATTGCAAACTAAAATGAAAAAGTGCAAGAAAATCTTTTTTCAATAAAAGAGAAATAGTCCAAGTAGACTATGCATAAACTCCTAAGTAGGAAAATCATGTTTCATTAAATTTCAGCTGTTTTTCTAAGCAAGTCAGCAACAAGATTATTTTGTTCCTTAGAATCCTTACAGAACTCTGTACAGAAGTATGAGGAAAAGAATGGCAAACTCAAGCAATTACTTATAAAAACAAAAAAAGAGTTGGCAGACTCAAAACAAGCAGTAAGTTTGTGTTTTCCACTATTAATTCAGCTTTACTGCCTTCTGACAACAGTATATAATAATATTTTAATGATGTTGTTATGAATATTTTTATTCCAGGAAAATGAACTTTTAAGATTTCAGGCATCTCTCAAGGGAGAACTAGAAGCCAATCAGCAACAAATGGAAGATTATAAGGCAAGATCCTTTTTTCCCTCCTTTCAAACTAGTAAAAAATAGTATCATATCCATATCGATATCACATCCAATATCTGCTTGGAATGTGTGTATCATAACTTCCACTCCTCTTTCAACTCTCTGAACAAATTTGAACTGTGTGAATATGTTTGTTTCATCACCAGTAATGCTGTGGATACTGCACTTGCTATAAAATTTATTTTCATTCTGGGAACTGGAATTCAGATATTCAGGGCAATTTCCCCACATTTGGCTAAAGATGAATTGCCCCAAATATAAGGAGCACTAGGCTTACACAGAGGATCCTTAAACTGGGCCTGGATGCATGAATCAGTTCCTGAATTACACAGGAATTCCTTTCCAAGGTTTTTGCACATTTTGAATCCTGGTCCACATGCATGTAGAAATACAACTGCCACCATTTTGTACGTGCATCAATATGACAACGTTCATTTTATGTATGTAAAAAGCAGTAGCAGCAGCCATTTTTGCATCCTTTTATGATATACATGTCAAGATCTAAATCATTTGGGAGTTTTCCTGTGTTGTATAGGAAAAGTATCCTCTCATTCCTCTGTCAATTTGATTTGCTTGCTTGGAGGCAGCACTTCATGGCTTTGCCAGTCTTGAGTTTTGCTTGATTAAACTCCTTTTGCCACAACTGTATGTCACGAGACACTTTTCATGAAATGCACAGTATATAAATTTGATTAATCAATTAATAAATAAATTAGCTAACAATCAAAACAGTGAATATAGCCTCAGTTTACTATTGGCCTTAAAATCAGAGTAAAGGAGTAAATCATTCTACTGAAATAAATGTATTTTTGCAGATTCAGCTGTCTGAACTAACTTGCGAAAGACACAAAATTCAGGAACACCTGCGGACTTCGCTAGAGCAGCATCAGCGGGCTTTGAGTACTTATCAACAGAAAGTAGCTGCTCTCCAAGAAGAATGTAATGCAGCAAAGGTATTTCAAGCCAACTGAATCAAGTTGCCTCTAACAATTCCTCTGCGAACAGTTCAGTAGGTAGCTTAGAGGGTAAGGAAGATGACATCATTGGAGATGTGCTGCTACTTAGACAAAAGGGACTGAAAGCAGTAAGTCCAGAGCTTTTGGATCACACTCGGAAGCCACTCGGAAACCTCCCTGATTCACTGGAGTATAAGATGAAGAAGGAGACACAGCACAGTTAGGCTTGCAAGGTTCTGTTAATACAGGTAGCACTCAGCCTAACCACAGTTGCTTTAGTGACCATTCAAAGTTACTGTGACACCAAAAAAAGTGACTTAGGACAGTTTTTCATACTTTGGACCACTGCAGCATCTCCATGGTGACATGATCAAAATTTGGCCACCTGGCCACTGACTATTTTATGACAGTGGCAGTGTCCAGGGATCATGTGATCACCTTTTGCAACCTTCTTATAAGCAAAGTCAATGGGGAAACCAGATTCATTTAACATGTTACTAACTTAACAATTGAACAATTAACAATTGAAGTGAAATGGAGTATGGCACAGTAAAAAGCCATGTGTGTGTATGTTTTGAGCAGAAATTACTAAGATTTGATTCATAAGACTGTTAAAAGGTGGCTTGTAAATATTCACTGTAAAAATGGATATTTTTTTTGGGTGCGGACTGATTTAAAAAGAAACAATTTATATTTTCAATAGCTACTTTGTACTTGGTACCATGCTTCCTCAAAAATAAGACCTGGTCTTTTTCTTTCTTTTTTTCCCCCCACTAAAAAAGACACCCGGTCTTATTTTCAGGGGATGTTCTCCACTGACACACCTTGCAGCAGCAGTGCCAACAGGGCCCTGCCCAACAAGGACCCACTGCCTGCCAGTTTCTTCTGTGGTTACTTGCTGCTGCTCACACGGCGCCCCGGCATCCATTTTGCCATCAGAGGCTTTCAGGAAAGCTCTGGATTGGCACATACTTTTCCTAAGGCACCATGAGCGTCAATCCGGAGCATGCTTCTTAGTGCAGAAGCCTTTCCTGAAGGCCTCTGACAGCAAAACAACACCAGGGGGCGCCATGAGCGTCAATCCGGAGCCTGCTTCTTGGTGCAGAAGCCTTTCCTGAAGGCCTCCGACAACTAAACGGAGGCTGGGTGCAACACCTGCAAGCAGCGGCATGTGGCCACAGAGGAAGTGAGCCAGCAAGGCAACACAGGTGTAAGGTCCAAAGGTAAGTAGGGCAGCTCCAACCCCTATCCCCACCCTAGCTTGATTTTTACCCGTGCGCCTTGCCCCACTGTGTGGACAGGTCTTAATTGGGGCTTATTTTGGGGGTAGGGCTTATATAGATGCACATGTAAAAAAATCAAGCTAGGCTTATTTTCGGGATATGTCTTATTTTCAGGGAAACAGGGTATTAGTAGTTGGACAAGTATAGGCTCATTTACCAAATACTATTTTGGAAAGCTGATGGAAAATATGCTAGAATATTTGCACTATGGGAGGCTTGTTTGAGTAATCTGTGAAGTTCACTAGGCTAAAAAATAGTCTGTTTATAACATAGTGCTCTTGTGAGCAATATGCAATTTTCAATCTTGTTTGCTTTTGCAAAATTGAATGACTCAGAATGTAATTATAACTAGGCTTTTGATGGATGTAGTGGATGTAGCTTTAGAAAGGACTGGTTTATGTCTTGATGTGTCATGTCAAAATTAGACCTTCTAAAATTGTTGCGCTAGCTTGCATACTAATTGTCCTGTGAAGCCGCTGGGTATACTTTGGTCACAAATAACATTGTACTTACTCTGTCGTTTATGGTGTATGGGAAGACTGTGAAATAACATTGGTATTAGATTTGAAATATTTTTTTCTGCTATTCTAATAAAATTAGGCATATATATTCATTACATTCAAATAGTTTATCTTATGAAGATGGAGAAAGAGAAATAATTAACTCTGTTGTCTTTACTGAATAAATGGTTACTTAGCTATTTATATAGGTAGTATTGGTAGTTCTTGACTGATCTTGGCAATTATGACTGGAATTTCTGTTACTAAGTGATGCAGTCATAAAGCAGTGGGTTAAGGAGGATAGACAGGACCCAGGATTAGGGAGGATGCAAGGGGATGCACAAGAAGTGCAGTGAAGGTCAACAAACATGTGTGGAAGGTGCAATTCAGGTCAAGCAGGTTATGTGGGGACCCAGTTGGGGTGGGGAGTACCAATTCAGAGATGCCGGCCATCTTTCTTACTGGCTTTCCCATTGACTTTCTGGTTTGTAATTCAAGTGCTGCAGCCAGTCATAAATAGGATCCAGTTGCCAAGCAGCCAGCTAATGATCAGATGATCTTGGAAGTGCTGGTATGGGCAGATCTCCAAAGATTAATCATAGCCATCATTTGTACAGCACCATCATAGCTTTGAATGGTCATTGAACAAGTGGTCATAGGTCAATGGCTAGCCGTAGTTACTTTCATTATCATTGCAGGAAGAACATTCTGCAGTAACCTCTGAATTTGAAAACTACAAAGTCCGGGTACATAATGTATTAAAACAGAAGAATAAATCTTCACAATCTGAAACTGATGTGACCAAACAAGAAAGGTAAGCTTTACATATAATGGGTTGAATTTTGCTTTGAATCATATTTTTAACTCCTGGTTCAAGAATCATCTTTGAAGACAGATCATCTGGAATCCACTAGTTTTTATAAAGTCTGGATAATATCTGTTCTGATTTTTTAAACAGAGAATATTTAATCAATTGGCTATTTTTACCTTTAAAATTGGCTGAATGAGCTAATATGCTAAAAAACTGGTTAGTTCTTCCTCTTGTTTTTTTTTTTCAAGAAAGGAATATAGAAGAAAATTTACAGAGGTTTTTTATCTCTCTTCCTTTCTATTCTGTGAAAATCTCACCATGACTAAAGTCACATCTAAAAACAACAACATAAAGCAGCCCTAGTAGTTGACCTATGTTTGTATTTTATGTAAAATATGTTATTTTAGTGTGTTCCAGATCCTACATACTCTTTTTCAAGAAAACATTAAACTATAAAAAATACAATTCAGTTTATATCCATAGGTTCACATAATATATTATTTATAACTGGACAGCAATGAATTGGGTTCCACTTGTTCAAGAGCTGGAAATCAAGAAAAATTCCCATTACCAAGACCAGTTTTCTCAACCTTAGCAACTTTAAGATATGTGGACTTCAACTCCCAGAATTCCCCAGCCAGCATGCCATGAGAAACATTGTTCTAAATGTTTTCCAGAATAATAAAAGCAGAAAGTTTTGTTCCACAAACATTTCATAGAGTATATGTTATTGTGAATACATTTTAGAAAATCCAAATTAATTTATTATTTCTGTTACTATTATGTTACAATTCTGTTATGAAATGATACTAATCAAAGCACATTGATTCCATGGTAATATTCAATAAAATACAGAATAAGCTGTTTTAGATGCCTGAAAATTAAACAAATAAATAAATAATATTGAATATATATGCTGCCTGACTCCCGGTGATCCTGGGAATAATTAAAATGTCTTGACACATTTAATGTGCAACACTTTAAAGATCATCAAAATGACCCACTTCCAACTTGAGAAAAGACTTTTCATGAAGCTTCCTGTTCAAAATTGTTCAAATTGCTCATTTCTGTGTTAATAACTTGTAACTTTTAAAGAAGCAAATTGTACATTTTCTAATGTTTTGTGAACTTTCCTTTCTTTTAGAGAATATATGGAAAAGGTAATAGAACAACTGAAGATTAAATTGCAAGAGACACAACATAATTTACAAATGAACATGGTAGACCTTCAGACTTTGCAGTCCGAACATGATGCATTGCTGGAGAGGCACAATAAGATTCTTCAAGAGACCGTAGCAAAAGAAGCAGAACTCCGAGAAAAGTAAATTTCTTTAGCATATATATATTGTTTACTGTTGGCTTATGATTAGCCATATTTTGTTTTTAATTATGTGTCCAAATATTGTCTTCATTAGTAATCTTTAGATCTAAAAGTCAATATTCCTGTAATGGGCATATCTCTTAATAAAGTAATCTGTTTATAGAAATGGTCAGCAGTGATACTATAGCTACTTCTTCCTCTTAGTACCAGGTATTTGTTACTTTTTCTAATATTGAAACTTGGGTGGGTGGGATATTTTACAGACTTTGCACAATACAATCTGAAAACGTGGTAATAAAGTCAGAACATGCACAGACTGTGAGTCAGCTGACAGCCCAGATTGAAGCTCTTCGGAATAGTTTCCGGGATCAAATGAGACATCTGCAAGAGGAGCACAGAAAGACAGTGGAAACATTACAGCATCAGCTCTCTAAAGTTGAAACCCAGCTTTTCCAACTCCAAAGTGAGCCAAGTACCAAAAGTAAGTTAGTGATCCATTTTTCATTGAGGGGGAAAAAACGAAAATCCAGACAAGGCTACCTAATCCACCATACTCACATGCCTAAATTTAAATTGAGATTATTCTCTTGGTAGGTCAGATGTATTTAAATAAATGATTTAAGGTGAAATTTAGTTTTTGTCACTAAATCAAGTGAATTATTTTATTATGATCTGGGAAGATTCAGCTGAAGACAATTTAGTTCAGATAAAGGGATCTCAAAGAATAATTTACTGTGTATAATTGATACTTTAATGCAATGGCTTCATTTTCATTAAAAATGAATAGCGATTAATTTTCTGAAATATTTTGGAGCAGCTCTGTGGAAAGTAATTTGGTGGTTTTGCTGCTGCTTTATTATATATATATTTTAATGCTCTTGTAACTCTCAAATAATAGTCTCAATTATTTTCTATTCATTTGTTTTTCAGATTCTGCTCCTTCCTCTCTACCAACCAAAAGTTTGCGAGAAAGAAGGAGCACTGACCTTCCGCTTCTTGATGTGCACGCTGTAACTAGAGAAGAAGGTGAAGGAATGGAAACCACTGACACGGAGTCTGTATCTTCTGCCAGTACCTATGTACCATCTTTAGAACAGCTTCTCAATACTCCAGAAATGAAATTTGGTGAGATGGCCATATAGTGGGGCATGGGAGTTTAGAGTTTATTTCTAGTGTATTACCAGAATCATTCATTTGGAATAGCAACAAATTATACTATGCATTTAAAATATAACTAGTAGACAAATTATTATGAGATATGGATATTGCTACTCTATCTCTGAATCATTAGGTTACATATTACTATGGGAATTGTTTACAGTTCTCCGTGGATCTTCAACTGCTTCCTTTGCTGGGCTGCTTTTGAATTTTAGAGAATGGCCTTGGCCTGGCTATTTTTGTCAAAATAGCCATTCATTGTGCAAGTTTCTTCATCTACCTTGTATTGGAGGTCTTTTGCATCATACATTACAGCAGTGTTTCCCAATCTTAACTATTTTAAGGTGTGTGGACTTCAACTCCCAAGTATTCTGGGAAACATTGTGCTACAGTTAGAGATATAGAGAAGCAAAGAAGTGAACAATCCTTCCCCTCCCCCCAGTCTGAGTTTCATTTTGTCATAAAATAACTTGTCTTATAAATCTCTGCGGTTCTTAAATTGATGGTGCCAATTAATAGTATTCTGAATAGATGTAGAATTTTCATATATTATTTTTATACTGTTGACTAATTAACACTTGTAACATGTAAATTATGTAATACATGGACAACTGATGGCTAGCATTTTGAAGGTTTATAAATTAAAAAGGGTTTGCTTTTGATATTGTTTGCAACAGTGAGAATGGAAATTTGGGCTTTAATTTTTTTAAAAAATAAGTGTAAAGTGCATACTATTTTTGGTTACAGACATAAATTAGAATCCATTTAGTTTAAAAAAAATGTACTGGGATAACCAGATATTTTATTTTTGTAAACACTTTTAGAACCTCCACAATGGGAAGCAGAACTCACAAAACAACAGTTGGTCCAGAAGTTAAATACAACATCGAAGAGTGCTGATCACTTAAGTGGGTTGCTTCGTGAGTCAGAAGCAACCAATGTCATCCTAATGGAACAAATTAAGGTTAGTAGGCTTTTACTTAACATGCTCTAAAACTTAGATTTAAAGTATATGTGAATTTGATAACATTTTGTTGTTATCTACACAACAATAATTCACACACACTACTATCATGGCATCCTTCTTTTGACTCCTATTCTTGTAAGTAGTGATTCTCTTATTAGAAGTTTTTGTTGGTTGGGCAAAAGTGGGACACAGGTAACTTGGTGGATGAATAAGCAAATAAAATACAGACAGGATGAAAGAGGGAAAAGAGGTTGACCATATCAGAGTACTGAGCTGGACTCCTTAAATAATGTTTAAAATCCTTCAAGATATTTAAAAAGGGATGGACATTAAATTTCTTAGTTGTCAACATGCACAAGTTGTCAACATGCACAAGTTTGAAAAAAATTAAGACACCTGATTTGTTCCTGATCTGTTATCCATTCTGGTTTCAAATTAATATATATGTTAAAAATAATTATGGTTCAGGTTTTCAATATGATACGAAATTGTACTTGTAAAATGTAGAATTTGTCATCTGATAAAGAGCTACAGGGCTGTAGAGAGCCTGGGATATGCAAAGGCAAGGCACAGGCAAGAGCATGAGTCAAAGCCAGGGGAATGTAAGCCAAAACAAACAATTGTTCCTGACAAAGACAAATTCCCCCAATCCCCATCATCCTCAGCCCCTGGCCTTTCCAAACATTCCAAGGGAGATGTGCTATCCCTGTCAGACAATCCTGGTTCCAACTCCCCTCAGACCCGGGTCATGACAGTTATTTTGTTAAGGCTTAAAGAAGTGATAGCAATAGCGCTCATATACCATTTCAAAGTGCTTTACAGCACTCTCTAAGCAGTTTACAAATGTCAACATACTGCTTTCAATAATCTGGGTCCTCATTGACCTCAGAAAGATGGAAGGCTGAATCAACTTTGAGTTGGTCAGGATCAAACTTCTGTCCTGGCTGTGGGCAGAGTTATCCTGCAATACTGCATTCTAACCACTATGCCATCATGGCTCTCATAGATATGTTATCTCCCCAACAATTCAAGAGAGGCTGGTGTATTTTCCCATCACATGGGACACTTGAAATCCGAAGGAACACAGCACAATATTCCAAGTCCCTAGCAAGTTTCTTGAAGATCGTTGGTGTTTTCAGTTAATCTTTTCCTGTGAAGGAATTTATTATATGAGAAATCAGGAAATGTGAGTTTTATTTCATTTAACCTGAGACATATACAGTGGGGGAAAAAAGTATTTAGTCAGCCACCAATTGTGCAAGTTCTCCACTTAAAAAGATGAGAGAGGTCTATAATTGGCATCATAGGTAGACCTCAACTATGAGAGACAAAATGAGGAAAAAAAATCCAGATAATCACATTGGCTGAATTGGAATGAATTTATTTGCAAATTATGGTGGAAAATAAGTATTTGGTCAATATCCAAAGTT
>JAEANM010030269.1:0-10036 GCA_017656035.1 Myanophis thanlyinensis | reverse complement strand
TTTCGTTGGGCTGGTTCCTGCTAGTAACTAGTTTGGCGGGCCGGATTAAAAAGCCCAACAGGCCGGATGTGGCCCGCAGGCCGTAGTTTGCCCATGTTTGATCTAGGTCTAGGCAGTCCTTTAAGTCCTCAGGTGCTCTGTTTCGAAAATTGCTGTCACATTTTTTTGTGACATGGTAAAATGATTAATTATAAGGGAATAATTTAATTACCAATGTAATTAATATGATTCAAACACATAATATTTTGTTCCTGATCTTACCTTGCTTCTTTCCTGGGCCCATTTCCTTTTCTGAAAGAGCTGGCTTGAAAATGTTTAGTAATCATATCAGTCTTTTAATGAGGCTGGAAATAGTCATTGAAGCTAATGTCCACTATCCATTGGATCTGACATACCGTAGTTCTATCTTCAGCTTTATCAGTAATCTTTATTCCAGCCTGTAGCAAACTATCTCACTCCAACTAATCAGTAAGAAAAAAGATACCTTAAAAGCAGCACGCACAAATGGTCATACTGGTTAAAATTCCCTTTCCAATTTTTGGAATTATTAGTTTCCTTGCTTTGTATTTTGTATTTCACACCTACTAAATATTCATAGAAGTGTACTCCCATTTGAACAAAATGACTTCCAAGTATGGGTGTAATTGGTCAACAATCCCCAAATAGTTTAGTGTTTTGCTCTTGTTCTTGTTCTTATTTTGGCTTAAAGTTTTCTTATTTAGGATAGACATGAGCTTCGTTGCAGGGAAAATGTTCACAGACAATCGAATGGTTGTGGGTGGGGCATTCCTTCCTTCCACACTATCTTATTTTTTTCTCTCAAAGAATACAGCACTTTTTATTCTGTTATCTACAGAATGGTAAGGTCTACTCACCTAAATATTGAGTGCGCCCCTATGTTATGGGGAACACCACATTAAACTGGTGGCATTTATTTTATAATTATGATAACTGACATAAAATGAATGATAATTTGGGTTCATTTGTGATGCTCCTCCTTGCAGGTAATCAGCTTTTCTGGGGTGATAGGCCTTCAGGTAAATGCAGCATGGATGTTAGGACATTTGTACCTTTCTAATGTGTCTGCAACCCGTAGTCGAACATCTGGTAAGTTGAAGTTTCTCATATGAATTTGTACATTCAGAAAATGTCAGTGGAAAGAGAAAAAGAGAATAATAAAGAGTTTTGATAAGGCTGGCTGGGGCTTATTTTTGAGGCTATGAGGTCAACTTGAGTAAAGTGTCCTGTTTACAGTTCATGGAGAGAAAGGGCACCTGTTGATGACTCTGCAAGAGAAAATTTGTGTTCCTGGTTTGCTAGCTCTCACTGAATTTCCCACAGCCTGCTTTTTCCTGCTCTTAAGTTGCCCTGTGATCAAGAGTTAATCATATTAGCTTTCATTTCATTAAATGTAAATGAAATGAAAGTTAGTTTTTGACTTGGTCCTGCCCACTATTTCCAGCACACTACACAAATATTATGCATGGACCTTAAAACTCAGGCATCTTCCTATATTCTGTTGTAAAATTGTCAATTGTGAATGTGAAAATGGTTAACCTGATTTGTCTTTACAGTTCCTTCTGACTTTAGCTACCTCCCTGATAAAAGTTTCCTTAGAGCAGCCATTGATTTTATTATAGAAGGCGGAAAGAAAGGTAAATGAAAAATTTGTCTATGGGGAACGCATCTTCCAGTGAGGAAGTGAAATAATTGTTTCTTTTCTCTACCACAAATGTGACATGATAATTGAAAGAATGGTCCAAACTTTTTTTTTTTTAGTATAGAAATTATCAGCATTCTCTTTTACAACCAGAGAAGACTTATATTGCTCATGTGAACTTATAATACTACACATTCTTAATGTCTGTAATATGGACACAGCCAAGAGTATCCCTCCACTTTCTCCCAAAGAATTCCATTGTTTACCATTTACAAGAAGATATTCATAACAGAAAGCAAAGGGTCTACTTTATGGACTATAACAACGATCTCTGACCTTTCCAGCTTGAGGGAATTATGGTTGGGGGGGAGGAACAAGAGGGGATGGTTTTGCGTGTGCACCACTTTCACAAATGCAGCTGCGTGTACATGCTCTTACTCCACACCCCTTCCACAACCCGGTTCTGAAGAGATGGCGGTCCAGTACCGGGCCATGTACCGGGTGTTGGGGTGTATGGACTAAAGAATGGTGAATGTCTTTCGCTTGTGTCAGTTTCAACGTCAAAGAATTGGGATTCTTTGGGGGGAAATGGAAGAGTATCTGGACAGTGGTTGTATACTTATTTTGCATATCTGAAGAAAAGTGGGGAATGAACCTGGACCTTACTCTGAGGAACAGTTTTCATGCCAGATATTACTATGGAGATACAAAACGATTGTATTTTGGAAACTCGGTAAAATATAGTTAAAATTCGCGAAAAGTAATCCAGTGGTTCTTTGTTTTTATCATGATAAGACATGTCAGTTATTCAGGCAGTAATTGGAGGCTTTGTTTTAGGGCCTGAACAAGTTCATCCAAGCTTCTTAAAGGCAGCCATGGCACCCATTGCACTGATTGGAGGAATCTATCAGTATCCCCCTTTGAACTGGGCAGCAATTCTTGCCCCTCTGCTGCGGCTAGATATTGGTATGCTTTTTTTTTTTTTTAAAGAATAAATGCCTGAATCCTGTCTGTATTCCTTTGAGTAGATAAATAATTTCGTCAAATCTCTTCTTTTAGCAGACAGCTACATTTTTTTTATTTATCCCTGTTTATCCATTATTAAGCATTCTTCACAGAAAGATGTTGGAAGGTGAAAGTTTTATACATTCAGTTTATTAATTTCCTTGTTTAATGTTTGGAAATTTAAATTGGCATCATAGATTTCAAGGAGCAGAAGAAATCAGTTAGAGCAAAAGTGCAGCGTCCTCTCCTACATGACAGGACTTGGAGAACTGATTATGAGTTCCTTTATTTCCTCAGCATTTATTTTCAGTTCATGTCAATATGATTTTCGCTGTACTGTTTGTTTAAATCTAATGTCAAGTCAAGTCCTTCCATTCTAATATATTTAAATTTGTTTAAAGTCCTACTTGGCCTTGGTCGACTAATGCAAATTTTTCTGTTTATCATTCTGCTGTAATTGGATTTTAGTTTTAGAATAATTTTTATAACTCAATATCAAATCAGAATGTAATTACAGTCATCTATTGAATTGGATATCTGTTGGAATATAGCAAAAGTAAATGGTAAATGTAAACAAATGAAATAAATCAAGGCTGTGAAATAAGTAAATAAGAGATAAAGACTATTTCACTTAGTTTTTATTTTTGCACAGAACCAAGCCCACACACCCTCTCCCTGCATAAAGAACAAATTTGAGTCAGTTGAATAATTGCTTTCTTTATTTAGTCTGTGATGATCGTTTTAACCAGGATCACCACTAGCATAGTTAGTCCTTGACTAATGACCACAATTGAGTCAATTTCTGTTAAGTGGGACATTTGTTAATGTCTCACTTAAATGAGTTTTGCCCCATTTTATGACCGTTGTTGCCTTAGTTGTTAAGCGAATGACTGCAGTTGATAGGTTAGTAACCTGATTGTTAAGTGAATCGGGCTTCCCCTTTGACTTTGCTTGTCAGAAGGTCATAAAAGGTGATCACATGACTTTGGGACATAGCAACAGTCATAAATATGAACCGGTTGCCAAGCGGCTGAATTTTGATCACATGATCATGGGGCTGTTGCAATGGAAATAATTGTGAAATACGACCATAAGTTACTTTTTTCAGTGCTGTTGTAACTTTGAATGGTCACTAAATGAACTGTTGTGAGTCAAGGGGCTACCTGTACTGCTTTTTCAGTGGTCCCTGAAACATTACTAGCATTCTATTATGTTTTCCAGGGCAATGGAAATTTCCATGGCTAACAGTAGAACATAGACTAATAGAGTTGGAAGGAACCAACTCTATTATTGAGTTGGTCCCATCCAACTCTATTATTCAATTTCAATTTCAAATTTATTGGTCACATGCACAGTCATACATGGTACAATATGCAGTGAAATGCTTACGCAACATATTATTCTATGTTAATAGTAGACCAACTCTATTGTTGAGTTCTAACTCAATAGAATTGGAATAGTAAATATAGGAAGTTGAGGTTGGTGTTTTATTCCAATCCTTTTCCTGTGTCTTCTTATGGCTTCAGTTCTCTCCACCCTTTTGTCTTTTAGGAGAAGAAATACAGCAGTCGTGTATTGAACTAGCTGTGACCCAGGCCCAATCATCTCAGAATGCGGCAATGATTTTAGGCATGTGGGTTGCACCACCTTTGGTCTACAGTTTAAGTGTATGTGTTGTTTCACTAATGGTTCTATTTCCCAGTGTTGAAAGTAGACATGGAAAGTCAATTTTGCTGTGTGATTCTTCTCCATTCAGCAGTAAGGGGGGGGGAAACATACCTTATTGCAATAAATTTGCACTCTTTTTCAAACTAACCTATTCTCTGTATGAAAAAGAAGAAACATCCTTTAATGTAATATGAAATCGTATCGATTTATGTATTCTTCAAATGCATACGTGTATTTTTCAAAGACATTTGTTGAAAACAATGAAGTAAATGATTCAATGTTGTAATGCATATTACATTCTTGTGAATCCCTAATGCTCTGAATTTGCTCATCAGATACAAGCCAAGAGGTACCTCTTTGCTTCCTTACCTCTGTGGATGAAATATGTAGCAGAAGATAAACAGCAGATCTTCACTGAAGTGTTTATGGTGCAGCATTTTGAGACAAAGAAACAGTCAAAAAACCAAGACCTGTGCTGGAATATTTTGCAAGGGCTCAGCCAAGCTATGAAATCTCCTAGCCCAACTCAGCACGGCTGGAGTTGTTTTTGCAAGGCTGCTGAGAAGATATTTGAGCTTTTGCCAGATGAGATTTGGGTAAGGAAAAGTAAACATTTGAAGTATTAAAACTTTGCTGGAAAAGGTCTCAATTTGGGAAGATAAAAGAGTTGGTGAACTGGAAAGCATAGATGAAAAAGAATAAGTTGTGACATATGCAGATATTTTACTGCGTACATTTTAATCAGAGCTTTCATAGAGATTGCCTTACACAAGTATGCTGTAGGATAACCTCTTGGATTTTTTTTTAAAATGAGCGCACATCTAATTTGAGGACAACTTAGATCAACATTAGAAATGTCTACCGTATTTTTCTGATTATTGTACTGTTGAACTAGACAACCACATTTGATTCCATTGCTTCAAAAAGTATCTATTCACTCAGTTAAATTGGGATTCCACTCAGAGGATATTCACTGAACTGGGTTCATGTTAAAAACTGAAGTACTGAATGAATAAGATTAATTGAAATGCTATTTTGCAGAATTTTCTTTGAGGCCTTATTATGGCAAATATATAAAATGGATTTAGAAATTGCCTATGCTGTTAATTTTAGTTAATAGAGCGAAGTCATATTTAATTCTGCTCATGAATTTAGAATTATGATTTCAGGATTTGTAAGGGACTCCAGTCTTAATGACAACACTGAAGCCCTTTTCACATGTTGATTTGGACACACGGGAGGAAAAAGTAGGGAGTGGGATTATTCATTCTAATCCCATCTCCCTCATCTTCTCATGTGTGTGTTCCTCTAAAATCATTCTGAAAATGATTGCATTATGTTGATCAAGAGTATGTTCATTTTTATATTTATTTCAAATATGAACATTCACAATTAGGCACCTTTATTTTATTAAGAGCATAGTCTCTGAATATTACATTATTGAAATCTATGAAAATGTAAAGAAGGCTGAAGTGACGTGAAATGAGAAAAAAGAGAACTTGGTAGACAATTATATGTGCATATATAGAATTATAAAGATGGCAAATGTGGCTTATCCAGTATTAAAAGAAGCAGAAATATGGTCTTCTCGTGCATTAGATTCTTGTGTTTTCAGACTGTAAGTGTATCTAGTTACAGGATAAAAAGATTCCAAAACAATTTTTATTTTATTTTTTAATTTAGAGCCTGGTTAGTTACCAGTAACATAACACAAAGTTGTTGAACCAGAGAGTATTAATTTCCAGGCCACAAGAAGGTTTTTTGTTTTAAATCTCTTGATCTTAAAAAAATGGAGGCAAACATGACATTTAGTGATTTAACTCTGTACCTCCCTATCAGCTGTCATGGCAATGGGGCATTTTTCTTCCTTACAACTGCCCTATTTACTGTATATTGCCTTTAATATCCTGCCTTACCTCTTAACTCTGCTTTTGTCTAGTTTTTTTGCTTATTGAAGCCTGGGTTGCATTCAGGAAATTTCAGTGCAGTCTTTGCTTCCCCCCCCCCCCCCCAAAAAAAAAATATTGTTGCTTACTTCGTTGGTAGGAAGATGATGAATGATAGTTTTCTGTTCCAACAGAGACAGATTCAAATATTAGTATTAGCGATAATACTGTTTTGATTTTTGCACTGGGAGTTCATGATATTGTATATAGAGGTAGAAATTAACCCTAACCCTCACTACTCGTTCAGTGCTTTTGGATTGAAAGGATTAGCCAGCTATAATATGTTGTCCAGGTGACACGAAAGGAGCCTCCCCAAGGAATCTGTGTTGTATGCTTTGTTTTAATTGTGATGCTTCTGACACAGATAAACAACGAAACATTTTAGTCTTACAAAATAACCTGGGAAATATATTGATGGGGTAGAGGTTAAGATTGTATTTTTTAATAATAGGTACATTCATGTAATTCTGTACACTAAGAATCACTAGTTTTATCAGTTAATAAATAGAGATACCACTGTAGGCATTTATGATACTGTATTTGTCACAATTTTGTCATTCCTTCATTTTCTAGATAATTTTGGTCTGTGTTTAAGGCATTATTGTTTCTGGTACATGGTATTATTTGTTCACATTGCTATCACTGATAACATTAAGCGGAGGCTTAGAATTTCAAACGGAAGAATATTAAGATCATACGTCATAACATAATGATTTTTCTGGTTTGGCTTAGGCTAAAACATACATTTTTTAAAATTTCTTCAGCAGGATGATGTAAAGATGTATATACTTGCAGCAAAATGTCTCTCAGAAATGGCTGATACAGAAATTGAACGGATTACAGAAGTTTCAAAGGTAGATGCATTTTAGCCTTATGAATCTTTTATGGAGATGGAGGATAATTATTTCTGTCTACTGTTCTACATAACATTGTAATTATCATTCCAAAGTCTAGGTGCATATAGTAAGGCAGATTTTAATTTTATGCTTTTATTTAAAGCTTGACGCCATTTGAAAATGGGGTTTGAGTAATTAAGGTATTTCCTATTAATATCATAAAAATACCACTTCTTTGTCAACACGCCGAGTTTGGAAGTAGATAGTAAACTAAAATCCCAATAACCTTAAAACAATACTTTGAAAGATGATACCATTCACAAAATTAAAGTTACCTACAAGGTTTTCTTAAAGTAAGTAGCATACCAGGGACTAGTCTATTTTGAGATAGGCAGAGTGGCTATAATTTACTACTGCTACCCCCGCCAGTCTGAGATGAAAGCAGTATTGGTGATTCCACAATGGAGAGTGGGGGGAGAGGGGGAGAGAGAAAGAGATCCCAAAATTTGTGTAGTTTATGTTCTGAGGGCTAAGCCACTTTTTGTTAAGATAGGGTGACCAACTGTCCTCATTTGCCCGGACATGTCCTCTTTTTACGTCCAGTCCGGGGCGTCTGGGCGGGATTTATAAATTTTATAAATTTACCCAGATGCCCCGGACTGGACGTAAAAGTGGCGATGTCATGTCCGGGCAAATGGAGAAAAGCAAGAGGCTCCAGCAAGAGGTCCCGGAACAAGCTTCTTGCTTCTCAGCCGAGTCTGGATTTGCGGTCGATTTCCGGCGAAGGGAAGCCACACACCCCTGCCGCCCACCGCCGCCCCCCCTGATGACGACGACGCCCCCCCCGACGCCCCCCCGACGCCCCTGATGCCAACACCGCCCCCCCGATGACGCCCCCACCCCTCCGACGCCACCAACGCCGCCCCCCGACGACGCCCCCCCGACGCCACCGACGCTCCCCCCGTCCTCTTTTTTGGCTATCAAATATGGTCACCCTATGTTAAGAAGCTTTTTAAATAAAGGAGATTATATCTTTGAACAAATTTCCAGAACTGTGAAGATTCCAACTAGTTCTTATTCACTATATCAGAATCATTCTTGTATGAAGTGAAGTGTTGCTGCCCTATGCATACATGTAACATTACTTTTGCTCTCTGAGCTATTCTTGAAATGCTCTGACCCCGTGAATCATGGTTTATAAACTAGGGTGTACTATTATGAAAGCTGTTTTTATTTTGTATCCCTCAGGCCTGATTTCCTTCTTCCTTTTGTTTATTAGCATTAAGCATTGATTCAGAACAATAATTGTGCAACGCTGTATGTTACATTTTACATAACCTAGTTTATTCATGCTCATAATTGGAGAACTCTTTAAATCCATGGCTATAATTTGTGAATCATAAAGTAATCAAGATTTAAATTAACTATGATTTTCGTGTGTGTGTGTATATTTAAGTATAATGTGCATGGAAAGGGAAGAAAAAGGGTTTTAATTCATAAAGAATTGGGAAGTACCAACTCTTGATACTTGTATATGTATGAAACTGCTGGCTGATTGTCAATTAGGGTACGCTTAAATATATTTTAAATATTACATTTTGTTAATGTGAAATTCAAGAGCATCGCCAGCAACATTTTCAATGGAGAACTCTTTTCTTATTATGTGATGTCCCTTTTTTCTAAGAAATTGTTAGGAAATGTTTCCTGTCTTCAAATAATAATGAGTAAGAGCTTACACCATAGAGCCTGTTTCCTATTTTTCATCCATTTCATGGTTTGTTTTGCAGAACAATTTGGAAAAGGCTGCATTTGTCAGAGTTTATTTAGTTTCTCAAGGCAGATTTCCTTTGCTGAGATGGAACGATGTGATTAGTGTTGCGGCTGGGTGCCAGCAGAAAGAAGCCATTGTTTGGATGCTGCTGCACAGCTTTTATCATGCACGAATCCTTAGCCATGAAAACACTGGTAAGAAATTATCCCCCCCACCACCAAAAAAACTCCAAAACTGGACGATCCACTAATCTCCATTTATTATAGTTTCTAATAGTCATGTATAAAACCTCCTTTTATTCGCATTTGCTAATTATTTTCTCCCAAATCCTTCTGTAGAACTATGCATGCGCAAAAAGCCCCTCACCCTCCTCCCCCAGTTCCAAGCAGACATCAGAAAGATAAGAGATTTATTGAATTGCTAGTAGACTGCATTTGGCCTTGTGGAACATAAATTGTGCAAGGTCAGCATAAATTCCTGGTGCATATTATTTACAGACCTTTTAAAAAATATTTCTTCCCCATCCCCTTTTAGATTCCCTGAATGTTGGTATGCCTTTTCCCCTTAATTTTATCGGAGCTTCATGTGGATCCTACCAATACATAAATAGAATCTTGGGCGGGGGGGGGGGGATAACAATAAAGTTTGGTACTTGTCCATTGAGTACTGTGCCAGTGTGTGTGTGGAGGGGGAAACATCCCCCCTCTCTCCCCTATCCAGTCAATTCAATTAAAATAATAAGAGCCGGTTGTATTTGAGTATTTCAGTAAACGGATTTAGATCCCTTCTGCTCTATATAAACCTCACAAGCTTCGCCACAACTTCACCATACAAATTCTATAAGCACACCATATCCTGCTCTTAAAAAGTTTTTGAAGATTTTTATTAAAAAGTTATTGGTAGCTATCCGTTTGAGGAAAAAAAGTTAGATGCAAATAATTTAGAAAGCTCTAGGATTTGGTGGTGTACAATCAGAGAGACAGTGTTGAAATAGAGAAGACTTGGGGCAATAATAGTGAATCTTCCCAAGAGTAGTTGTCCTATCCAAATTGATCCAAGAGCACAGCCTAAGACAGACATGGGCAAACTATGGCCCGCGGGCCACATCCGGCCCGTTGGGCTTTTTAATCCGGCCCGCCAAACTAGTTAC
>JAEANM010030268.1:0-10036 GCA_017656035.1 Myanophis thanlyinensis | reverse complement strand
TATTATTTTGCGTTTGAGAGGAAAATATGTTTATGCTAAGTTTGGACAAGTTAACAATTTTCACCAGTGAAATAAGCAATGAAAAAGAAGTTTTAAATGGATTGCTTCAGTGATTTTCTATTTGAGTTTTAAAAAAATTAAAAAGAAAGAAAGAAAAAACTTTCTGTTTATCACAAGGAATTTGTTCTGATTGTCAATGCAAGTAACATCTTTTGGAGGGGAAAGAAGAGAAATGAGGAAGAATCTATAAAGTTTCTTTCCATCTTCTTGCCATTTTATGGACCTATCTCCACCCTGATGATATGGCTGATAAGCTGAATGATGGTCTATGTTTTCCTGCAAGTAAATCTGTTGCAAAAAACTGGAATGTACCTTTTATTAGAAAACCTTTGCATCTTATTGAATATGCCTGCAAGTGGTTTATCTGAAACACTTTATCATAAACAATAGGCAGAAGCAGCCATTTGTGTTGCCACTGTTTCTTAATGGATTGTTATGCCAACTATAAAAAAGTTAGAAAATGTATCTATCCATTTATCTGTCATTTGCACCCTTAGAGTACATTTAGTGCCCTTGGTATCCAATTAATGTTTCAAGGGGCGGCCATCTCTATGACCTAACTCTTGAGAATTGCATTATTAGAGAATTTCTGAGCGGTAAAAATTGGAAACCAGGGTCACGGAAATTAAGGTTAACATTGCTAATAGTCTGCACTAGCAGTGGAAGGGCATAGATCAGAAATTATCTATTCGGGAGTTAAGAAATGAGAATACAGGTAGTCCTTGACTAGTCTGGTCAGCAACTGTTTGAAGTCATGATAGATCTCCTCAGGGTACTTACTTGGTTCCAAAGGTTGACAGATGCCGTACCATCATCATGTGGCCACATTTTGGATACCCAAAGGTCAGTATTTATGTCTGTTTGCAGCATCCTATGTCTCATGACTGCATTTTACAATGTTTTTGCTCAAGCCCAGCATTTAGTTTTGTTTTTTGGCCAAATCAGCCCATACTAAACAGTTGGTTCTGTTAATCATAGTGGCATTTGCTTAACGATTGCGGCAGTCATTTTATGACTGCAGTGTTTGCTTAATGACGAGAGAAGATCATAAAATTGGGTTGGCCACATAGGTGACCTACTTTATGAATGTCATGACTTATGACCATAATGGGCAGGCTTCATTATGGTTGTAAGTCATGGACTACCTTTAAACTTTCGCCACATGCTTGTCTTTTTTTAGTTTCCTTCTAAACTATAAGCACATTCTTTTCCTATTCCTATCCATTTCAAGACCAACTGTGCCAAGGAGTAGTGGAATTTTCAGATTCCTATCCATTTCAAGACCAAGTGTTGGTGCCAAGGAGTAGTGGAATTTCCTTAGCAGATAAAGTTTTTTTTAAATTTCTGTTTCATTCCAGTCACCTTTTGAAGGATTTAGGACTCTCATTCATCTGATGCTTCAGAAGTGTAATGTTTAACTGTTATTGTAATAGTATGAGTATGTTGTGGGTTTAGAGCTGTTTAGGAAAGGTAATATGAATGAGAGAAAGACAGCAAATGATTAGATAACAGACTGTGTACTTTCATGGTTTTAAAAGACTGCTTTTATATTAAGGGAGGTGGTTCTGATTTGGACCCTTCAATGACAAGTAATGTAGTTCTCATGAAAAACAGGATGTACAGTAACAAATAAATAGATTATACAAATAATCCATTCTATGGTTGGAAGTACAAAAAAAGGCTACAGTTTCTTGATCTGTGATTCTGCATGGAGTTTAATCATGATAAAGTCTTTCTTAGGAATGATGTTTTTATTCAAATATTTATTCAGCTTTATATTGTATTCAGAAAGCTCTGACATCTATACCCAACTTAAGAAATAACCAATGCAGTCCTTCTTTGACCTGTTATCTTGTAGACAATTTGCAGTCTATGTTAACCATTGGCATTTCTAGCTAGGAATGATTTCAGAATCATCATTCAATGCATCTGGATTTCAAGATACGATTAAATGTTGATAGCAACATACAAAATAATGCGCAGGGTGTTACATGAAAGGAAATACTTTTCTGATTTTAGACTAAGGCTTCACCCTTTTGTGATGAGAAAGAGAAAGATGTTTTTCTGCTGCAAAGGGAACCTTGCTTTGCCATTATTAACATTTTATTGTGTATATTATTAAAGAATGAACCAACATTGCTGTGAATGACAACCATGGGGCCTTTTAAGATGAAATTACTGGCTATCTCCTAAACAGTTTGTGCCAATGTTCCTGCTTTGTTTTAAACTGCTCTCCCCTGTGGGCTAAATAAAGTGGTCTGCTAAGTACGAATGAACATTAATTTTGAAAGATGCAGAAAGCATTTTTAATTGAATGTTCTAGTAATTATTTCTTTGTCTCTTATTTTGGGAAGGATAGGTATAGCAAGATTGAGTAATCTCTTTTCTAAATGTCTGCATGATTGTCTCTGAGGGAACAAACACACACACATATACACATATACCACTCTACTTAGCCTAGTTTCTTTGAATTGGCAATGTGGCAATTTCCTCCATTCAGATATATTTGGAGATCTAATTCTTGTCTAATAATCATTATATCCATTAAGTCCTCTGAACATTTAAGCCAGTGGTTCCCAAACTTTTTCAGTCCACTGCCCCCTTGGTGCTACAAACTCATCCTCAGTGCCCCCCACCCACACTCCCTATAAATAGTATTATTCAGAATTTTTTTTCTACAGGTTCTATGGGCGTGACTTGGGTAGGTATGGCTTTGTGGTCATGTGATTGGGTGGGCGTAGCCAACTTGACATCAGAGAGGGGGAGAGGGAGGAGAAAATGAATGAGATATGGTTGGATGAATGGTAGATGTGTAATGTAATTTCTATCTTACTTTCCCCTCCCTCTTATTATCTTTATTAGTTCACTTTCTTTTTTAAGCAAAAAGTTCTAATAAGGCTTCCGCTTTTTCAAAAAGATATTTATCATTTTTTTCCCTTATGCTCACACTACTTCATTCTGGATAAGTTGAAGCTTCAAGGGCAGAGCTAGTAGGAGAGTAATCAAATCTAAGAGGGAGTTAACTGAAGCATGAATTACTGTGAATAGGGGCTCCAATCAAGAAATGAACACATTTGGGGCTTGAGATAAACCTTTGCAAAAGCTCACCTAGCTGGGTTGCTACTTGGTCTTCAAGCATGAGCTGTAAATCTCTGAGGCAACTCTGCAGGATTTGTATAGTTAGAATTCAGTCCAAACAAGCTGAGGGACTTTCTCTGACAGAATAGTCTTCAGAGTAGCCCTGCAACTGATTCCTTCCTTATTTAGAAGGAAATGGGACATCTTAGATCACTGTTTCTCAACTTTGCTAGTTTGAAAATATGTGGATTTCAATTCTCAGAATTCTCCAGCTATTTATGAGTTGAAGTCCATAAATCTACAAGTTCCCTAAGTTGAGAAACTGTCTAGACCAGGGGTGGGCAATTATGGTGCCTTCATGACTCGTGGACTTCAACTCCCAGAATTCCTGGGCTCAGAGCTGCCATCTATAAAGATAGGAGAAAGGTGGGAAAATAATTACACTTTACTGCCATTATAGCCATGAAGTTATCCCTAAGAAAGACTGTTCTCCTTGCTCAGTTGGGCTCATTCTTTATTTTCCACCTATGGCACGCTAGAGACCACAAATGAAAGGAAGAAGTGAGAGAGATCTATCTGTGTAGTGCAAACTAGAGACCAGAAGAGAAAGAAAAGTGATTCTGGTCTCAGCGATATTAAGATTTCCCCAAATAAATTTAATGAGAACTGAAATTTAGAGGATTCTAATATTGTACAGGATGAGAAAACAAAGTGCTTAGACTAATGGGCACATCTGCAATCCAGAGGGCCATCTTACAAAATGGTTGCCATGGTAGGCATAATGAGTTGTAGAGCATTAATTTCCTAGAAGCCAAATTAGAGAGGTTGTCCTTCCAAAGGAATCCCAAGGCATTTGGATCTATTTAACCTAAGAGAATAAACAAACAAATACATCAATATTGTCTGGTATAGCAAGGAATCTGGGTTTGTGTTAATGAAGATCAAATGGGTAGAATTTATAAACATATAGATGCCCACAGAAACCAAGTTGATTATTGATGTTCTTGCTTTTTATTTCATATCTACTTTATATAGAGATGTAAATGAATAATACACCCCAGTCACAATGTTTTGTAGATTGTTTCTTTATTCTGCCCTTATACATGCTGAGTTTTAATCATGTTGTGGCTAACCTCCATTCATCTTGCACCTGGAAGTAGGATTTAATCTTACATATGCTTAGAAGCCCTTTAAATTTAAAACCCTTGTGAAGGTTAAAGAATACTTTGATTAAAGGGTGCTTTTTTAAAATAAAAAAAATGCAACTGATTGGTAATTCAAAGGGATAATATTTGAATGAAGTCTGGACACATTCTCAGGGACTGCAAACAAGCAATAATTTTTACAGGCAATTTTTTCATCCTGGGCCATTCTATTTTCTGTTCCCATTTGCCTTTAAGCTCTGTTTGCTTTATTGTGGCAATAATCGCCTACCCTGCATTGCCAATTATTTCTGTCAATTAGATTCTGAAGTATATTCTTGCTAAACTCAACTTGCTTCTTGCTTGCAAAGATGATTGCAGCATTCATTTTAATACAATTTGGAGCTGGATTGTTTCAGCCATGTTAATATGCAACTCTTGGAGTGACTGTTGAGCTTTCTCTACCCATGCATGAAGGAATATTTTGAAAACAACCTATGGGGGGAAATGATATTAGCCACATCAGTGAACTTCTTACATCATCATAAGAAACAAATGGAAAGTGATAGTCCAAGGACATGGATAGCCTAGTAGAGTTCTTGAATTCAGTATTAAGCAACATTTCTTCCTTAGAAACTTCTGCAAAGCACTTTCGCATGTCCTTGATTTATGATCACAACTGAGCCTAGTTTGCTTCTGTTGCTAAGAAAGATAGTTGTAAAAGTGAGTTTTTTAATGGTCATTTTTGCCACAGTTGTTAAGTGAATCTGTAGTTGTTAAGTTAGTAATATGGTTGTTAAGTGAATCTGGCTTCCCCATTGATTTTGCTCACCAAAAGTTTACAAAAGGTAATCACAACTGATACCGCAATTGTCATGAGTCAGTTTCCAAGCTTCTGAATTTTAATCATGTGACCATGGGGATGCTGCAATTATTGTAAAGGTGAAAAATGGTCACTAGTCCCTTTTTTAGTGCTATTGTAATTTTGAATGACCATTAAACAAATGGTTATAAGTTGAGAATTACTTGTATAGAAAGTTTAATATTTTAATATCTTTTTTTCTTTTGATACTAGTGCCAGACCTGATGCAAGACACATTTTAGCAATATGCATATCCCCAAATTGTCTTGTCCTGTATCTGATTCTGTATTCTCCTAACGGTGGTGATACCAACAGCAGCAATATTCATATGGATACCAAATGTTAGAGATCATCATTTCATTATCTAGATCCTAGCTCAGGCTTCCCTAATCTAGACCCACTGCAGATGTTTTGATTTCAATTTCTAGGATGTTTAGTAGTTCCTATGATTAGTGGGGAATTTTTGGAGCTGAATTACTGGATGGCATCCAGATTGGGAAATTTTTTCTGGACAGCACCTTGCTGCAGGACACTATCAGAAATTAAACAGTCATCTGAATCCTTGCCAGTTGGACAAATATTTTCCAGTGGGGCCAAAACAGCTATTACAGTAGTGATGATAATAGGCTACCCAAAACAACTAATCATTGGAATGTGCATTGTGAGTTGTGTCTTCTGGACAAGGAGAGGATCAATAGTGGTTGACCTAAGAAGGGATTCTGCACAAGGATGCAACGTCCATGGTTTGCAGCCAATGGGAAGAGAAGCAAAATCTGAATTCAGATTCTGTTGCTGACATATTTTTAAACAGGCAATGGCTAGAGTAATCATTAGTTTGCTGTCTTACATGATTCTATTCAGGACGAAATCTCACCAAATCACTGCTGTATAATCACACCATCCCACATAAACAGTAAGATGTTTGATCTTTCCTGCCTCATTCCAACTCTAAGTTGACAGAGCAAATAACTAACATAAATAACCATACTTTTATTTCAATGAATTGAATGTCTTACCCTGTTTGCTTTGCTGTTGTTAACTTCTACTGCTTCCTCCAACTGTTTGCAATGATAACCTTTCTTTAATGTCCAGGGATGGGGAGTTTGTGGCCATTCAGATGTTGCTGAATTGAATCTTCATGGTGAATGGAAAAAAAATGTTGGAAATTTTAGTTTAGTTTAGCAACTACAATAGTAGAAAATGACAATTGCATCATTGACACAAGTGCATCATTGATTCATCTACATTGATTTTCTTCAATCTGTTGCAGAGGTGAAATTCAGCCGGTTCCCACCTGTTCTATAGAACCGGTTATTAGAAGAAATCTCCTTTTGTTTTTTTCCCCACTTTGCAGATTAAGATTAACTTTACAGGATTAATCCTGTTAAATAATGCAGTTGTTTCTAGCCTAATCTTTATTGCCTTGCTCACAGAAACTGCCCCTTCCCTTATTACATTGTAATTTTGATGAAGTTTAATTCTGTGCTTGGTGATGTTTAATTCTGTGGCCATGCCTACAGAACCAGTAGTAAAAAAAATTAAATTTCACCACTGATCTGTTGCCCTTCATGTATGTCTCTTTATTTGTAACACCAGTGAGGCAATAGACTTTATAGTTCAATCCATTAAAAGGAAGTAAGTTTGGGAAAGATGGTCCACTTAGACCATCTTTAGTATCCATAGATACCAAAAATATGCTGTCTTGATGCATTTCCATCTTTTAGTGTCTCTTTAGCATCCTCCCCAAGCATTAAAAAATCCCCAGTTATTAAATAATTGCATCTGCGGCCTTTTGTACGATGTTCTATGGTCCTCTCTTCCCCTCTCATTGATAACTAACTTTAAATAAATTCAGAAGAAGTATTCTACTGTACATCTGTAGATGGGTAGATAAACACAAAACAAAACAAAACAAACCCCCCAGCACATTATCCCAACATGTGGTTCTTCCTTATGGTTCAGCAAACAGATTTAGCTGGGTGAACCAGCATGTTTGATTTGAATGCTCAAGCTTTTGGAGGATTTATGATCCATGTTAGTGTTACAATATAAAGGACAAACCACATGTGATGCTAAGTTACATGCAGTCTTTCTTTTCCCCACCTTTCTTGAGAGAAAAACGTTCATTGCCAATGCTTTCATCTCTGCTGAAATATGTCCCCTAGCGCACATGCTCTTTCCTTATGGGAGGAAAGATAACATGGAAAGATAAATATAAGCAGCTGGAGTTATTTTCACCAGGAAAAAAATGCACTGCTGTGGACAAAGTTATTCCTCACTGCGTGAGCCTTCAAATTCAGGTCATGTATTCCATGCTCACATTGTGTGTGTGTGTGTGCACATATGCATGTGTATGCATGTGTGTTCCCCAGAATCATAGAAATGGGAGTTTAGAAGTCATTTAGCCCAATCCCCTACTTAGGTACTTATTAGTTAAGGAGGAAATAGATATACATGTCTGTATGCAAATAAAAGATAAATAAAAAAAAACAAGAATGCAAAAAACAAAAAAGAAATTAACGTTAAGAAATATATGTTATTTCTGACCTTCTTTTTAACAGATAATTACAAACATATTGTTCCATTGTCCTCTTAGATGTTATACAAATCCCCTCACCCCGTTATTTAAGTCACATCTTTCTTAATCTTCAAATCCATGAATCATTTCATTTCATCCTTCTTTCAGTAAATGTTTACTGAAGTTTTCCAATCTCTCTCTCAAAAAAAGTTCTTCTTGTTTTGTCATTTCTGTGAATTGTGATATTTTCACAAGCCATTCCTCCTCTGAAATGATTTCATTATTCTTCCATCATTGTCATTTTCTGCAGTTTATCCTAGGTCTTTTCTGATTCATTATTCATAAGTTCCAATAAAAACAATTCTTGTTTTTTAAAATATTAATCTTTAGAATCCTTTGTATCATTCTGTGAATTTGTACCCCACCTTTCTTAGCTTTCTCACAAGTCCATCGTACATACAAACTGTCCCCTCATACTTATCATGACAGAGAAGGGAGAGAGGGAAGTGGAGTGGGGTGAGGTGGGGTGGAGGAGAGGAATTCCAATTTAATGAACACATAATTTATATATTACTCAACTAAAATGTAACTACTGAAAATGTTTGTCATTATTATTCAAAATCGATTGTACCCAGACAATGCATTGCCAATGTGAATATCGAGTTTTATGTATGCCAAAGAAAAATGTATAAAAAACAAAGTGTCTCCTCAAAACCTGTGCAATTGCCACAGTTATTTAAAAAGCCATTTGGAAATTGCTGGCGTGAGTGTTACCATCGTTGCCTGGGTAAACGTTGGAATATATTTATCTGAACAATATTAGCGCCAAGGAAAACAACCCCATGAAGTTTGCTGCAACAAGCCGCCTTTTGTTCTGAGCTGCAATCCAGGGATCAGGGGAGCCTTAGCAGATCATCTCAAGTCTGGTTCTGCAGCTATTTGATTTTGTTATATGAAGTGTGATTTGGTTGTATCTCACAGAAGGACTCAAACATCTTGTCGTATACGAAAAGGCCAGGAGGCTGCATTATACAAATGATTTCATTCACCTTCCCCTCCTCCTCTTTTTTTTCAATGAACAGCAAAACAGCACACAATTTAAGAAATTTATCTCTTTTATTCCACTTGGAAACCACTTTTGAACTCTGTGTTGAGGTGAAAAAAAAATTAAACTTTGACTTTGGGTTTTGGTGATTAGATAAGTTTGTTGTTATAGAATGGCTAGTATATATTATGTAAAAGTAAAAAGTTGAGGCTGTATGTTATTATCCTATTCTTAAAAGAGAATTAAAAGAGTTGGAAGTCAATCTTTTCTTTCTTTCCCTCCCTTTCCCCTACACATTTTACTCTTTCCTTTTTCCTCCCCTGCTATTTTTCCTCCTCCACTATTTTCATTTTTTTTTTGGTATTTTATATTTTAATAAACCAATGAAAAAATTGGCAAAAAAAAGAAATTTATCTCTTTCAGAAACTGAGATGCTGCGTAAGGCATTGCCAGGAAGATAGGGGGTGGAAAGAGGATCTATAAAGACACTGTAAGAAAAGAGGGCGGAAGTGGAGTAAGAACAGAGCTTTGAAATCTTCAGCTCTCACGCCTGTGGGATCGCCTGCTTTTCCTTGTGGAATTGCCTTCTTTATCCTCTCTAATGTTTCAGTCTCTTTCTCCTTGATCCTCAGCTGTCACTGGATTTGCAGGTGGGGAGGAGCAGATTTGTTCAGTTACCCTTCTTGGTTATATCCTACTTTGATTATAGCAGTGTCTGTTTTGCATGGACTCACCCTTAAAATGTGTTTGAAGTTGCAATAGCCAGCAATAGCAATAGCACTTAGATTTATATACCGCTTCACAGTGCTTTACAGTTCTCTCTAAGTGGTTTACAGAATCAGCATATTGCCTCTAACAACAATCTGAGTTCTATTTTACAGACCCTGGAAGAATGGAAGGTTGAGTCAACCTTGAGCCTGTCAGGATTGAACTCCTGGCAGTGGAATTCAGTTAGCCTGCAATTCCACATTCTAACCACTGCGCCACCATAGCTGGTTTAGGCGCAAAGTATAGGAATCACATTATGTTTCACACTGATTCCACCTGTTTACTGAGCACCAAGACATGTGAGTAGAATGGCAAGATCTAAACCAGTGGTTCTCAATCTGTGGGTCGCGACTCCTTTGGGGGGGGGTCAAACGATCCTTTCACAGGGATTGCCTAAGACCATCGGAAAACACATATTTTCGATGGTCTTAGGAACTGAGATCACAATTTTATAGTTGGGGGTCACCACAACGGGAGAAACTGTATTAAAGACCCATTTATTTCAACTAGCCGGCCTGGCCTGATACCTGGGGTTTTAATTTAAATTTTATTTTATTTTAAAT
>JAEANM010030267.1:0-10036 GCA_017656035.1 Myanophis thanlyinensis | reverse complement strand
CAATCAGCTGCCGGGTCGTCCGTTCAAGATGGCGGACCAGTGTGTGGACTCTGGCCGCGCATGCGTAGTATACAACATTACCACTGTAGTGGATACACATACCTTTGGATCCATTCTGAGGAAGTTGTGTGGACCTCGGCTGCTGAACGTTGATCTTTTAATGGTCTTGCTGTGATGGAAATGATAATAGTCTTCCAAGCTCCCAACCTATAACGATCAATGTATAGAAACAAGTCAGGAAACTGAGCAATTCAGGATTGGCTGATACGCTGGCTTTCTTCAGCGTATAGAGGAGGTATAGAATACATTGAAATGGAATGTTTTCTGTTGTCTTAAAATCAGTCTTTCTCAACCTCATGACCTTCAGATCTCCCAATGGAAGAACTACCCGACAGCTAGCGGGTGGGAAATGAACATCAAATGAAAGTTTTGTTGTTCTTAACAGGACCAACACCGAAGAATTTGTGAGTTTTTTAATTCTTCAAGAACAGAGTGGGTTCTCAAACTTGGCCCATGGACCACTGGAGGAGGGGGGGAGGTTATGATGTCATCACAGGGGGGGGGGGGTTTCTGCAAATGGTTAAGTCTAGTGCTTTAAATTTTGAGTTGTCTTGGGGGACCGTGTCCACCAAAGGTATTTAAAAGGAATCCATGGTGAAGAAAAGGTTGAGAACTACTGGTCTACACAATCAGCCATGTGAAAAATATTCTGAGGGGTTCCAGCAGCTGTTTCAAATTCAAAACAAGCTGAATGTAAAAAAGAGATAGCAGGAGATTTGTACTTTCAGACTTGCAAGCTTTTATTAATGTAGCCTTACAGTACAATAAGGTAGGATTAGGCTCATTGAGTTGTGTTTCCAGTCTGGTCTATCCAGGAGGGTGACACCGGATGTATTCCAGTGTTCTTCTAACTTTTCCACAAATGTTTCAAGCTTCAAACAGGGCTCTTTCCAGTTTTAAACTGAATTTGAAGGGGGTCTGTTTTGAGCTTGGAACATTTCTAGAATGATTGGTTCAGCACTGATGAAAGTTGGAAAGTGGCCTTCAAATTGGAACACAGTATTTCAAGTTTGAATCTTCTCAAATTCTCAGTGTTCTGAACATTATAAAACGTTTAAGCTTTTGAAGTGCCCCATTTGGAACTAAATTTGAAACTGACTATTCCAATCTCCTAGGCCAGGGTTGGGCAATTATGAGCCATGCTGGCTCAGGAATTCTGGGAATTGAAGTCCACGAGTCATGAAGGAGCCATAATTGCTCAACCCTGACCTAGGCCAGCGGTCACCAACCAGTGGTCCATGAGAAAATGTTGGTGGTCTGCAGAAAAATTATTTGCATTTTTTATACTGCACTAAATCAGGGGTTGGCCATTAGGCAGATCTTATTAGCGGTCCGCGGGATTTAAAATTATGAATTTAGTGGTCCCTGAGATCCAAAAGGTTGGGGACCCCTGTCCTAGGCTATGTTCCCAATATTTTGAGCTGAAAGCCTAAGGTTTTCTTCAGCTTAGAACATTTAATCTTACAGTCAAAACACTTCTAGCAAGGCTAGAGCATCATCGGAACATGACCTCATCTCGAACTTTAATATTTTGAGTTTTTGGCACCAAAAATAAAAGAATGGGGGAAAAGGAAGACCAAATCCAAGCCAAAGGTTTTTGCCATTTAAAATCAGGAAAATTCAAGATGCCTATGATCACCCAACAGCCCTAACCAGATCAAGTGAAGACTTAGTAGATAATTCACAAACGTTTTAGGCTTGGTTACTGACAAGCTTAATTAAGTTCAGTCCAACATGCTTGGTTAGTTAATGATCAATCTCTTGTGTAAACTAAGAAAATTGATTTAAGTGAAGAACACCAAATTAAAGTGTTGTGTGAACACAGGTGACATGACCACCCCCCCCCCATACATTTAGCAGGAGATCTGATTAGGAAAAGCTACCTTTAAATAATGAAGGACTTGATTAAGCATGATTGATTGATTGTATGCCATCCACTTATTTTTGACTCCTAGACATCACATAGATTAAGGATGATTATTAGACTTATATTGAGGAAACTTTTTTTAAATAAAAGGTACCTAATTATTAATTTAATATATCTCAGGTGACAGGAATTTGAACTGAAATATTTATTTGGTAAAAAGATCATAAAATAAAATATGCACAATGAGACTTAATTCCTACATGGAGACAAATATAAAACTGTACCTATAATATCCTGGCAACCATCATAAAGATTTAAAGAGAGTGATAGAAATCTAATTGTATTCCCCTTACTAAAGGGGAAATAGCTTCTGCCCGACAGAATAGATCTTAAAAGAAGAAAATATTAGTAGCTCAGGGTTGAATTGTAGAATTCTTGGTGCTTCTGAGTTTGCAAAGAAACAACAAAGCTCAGAAGGCACCAATGACTCTACAAAATAGATTTCTTTCTTCGGCACACTCCTTACCCTTATTCTTTTCATAACCCTTCATGTTCCTTCCACCCCTTTTTTTTCACCCAGTTGAAAGTGGAGGAGGTGAGGGAATAATGTGGAACATCTACTCTGCAAAGAGAGGCTCCATCATTCATCTTCATGACTTCATTCATGAGAAGCCCCATCGTCTAAAGTTGAGCTTCTTCAGTAGCACATGCTTGCTGCCATCTATTAGTTATTTAAACTTTGGGGTTGAGCGTTGAAAACACTCAAAAAATTGGGCTTGCAGCTCCTTCTTAACAATCTCTGTGACTCACATAGAATCCAGAGGTATTGACAGAAAAAAAAACTCGTGTCGAGTTGCTAAAAGCCAACATTTTGTTTGGAAGCATTTCTAATGGCCTACTTTTTCAATCGCCAAGAAACTCTGGAGAATGAGCTATTTTCTCTGTGGGCGACTACTGTCCCACAGGCAGGATTACCTGCACCAGCTTGACTGCACATTCACATTTGGAGAGCTTCAACGGATCAGTTCTGCTACCCCTTTTAAGTTAATCTCCTCGGATTGTCTAGAACCGAGTCCCACTGGAACCAAGATAGAGAGGCGCGCATGGTCCATCTGTCTAATCTTCTGGTTAAAGGCTTATGTGAATAGATAAACTGAATGTTTTAGCCTCTTACTAGAAGAATGAGCCAACTGAAATGGAAAAAAGAAAAGTAATTCCGTGCTCGATACAACCAAGTTATTAACCTTTGTTGTTTCCCCAGCTCTGTTCTGGCAACACAATCTGCTTTGGCTGAAAAATGGCTACCAGGGTTAGAAAGCAGGCAAGATCGTGGAATCAAAATGCTACAGAAAAATCATCTTCCCCTGACAGGTGCACCCACCTGAGAAGAAGCTAAAGGCCATGATTATTTTGCTGGTGCTGCAAGGATATGCACACCTATTCCAAGTAAAAGGGCTGCTATAAGCAAACAACCCATCACTTGTAGAAACATTCATGTTCCCCCACCCCCCACCCCTGTGTCAACCCGAAAAGGCAACTGGAATTTTCTGGATTTTTTTCCTTTGGAAATGTTTCAGCTCTCATCCAAGAAGCATCCTTATTTTGGAAGAATTGAGAACTGAGGAAGCTTTTTGGATGACAAGAGAAATATTTTCCAAGGAAGAAAATCCAGGAAAGACCAGTTGCCTTTTGGGAGAAAAAACACCTTTGGGACAACCATGTCCTGGCTGACCGAGAATCTCCATAGACAAATGTCACCACAAACCTTATGTGATGGAGAGAAGTGACCCCAGCGTTGGTCAAGTGAGAAATCTAACCAAATCCACAAAGTTCTGTAGAGTTGAGCACCCTAGAGAAGGCTTCTTAATTTGTACTGATCCCCTAAAACGGCAGTGTTATATATGTTTCCTCAGGAAATAGGTCTTGCTGAAAACTCACATGAACCTTAAATTTGATTGAAGGTGTATCAGGCTGCATTACAGAACTCTCATGATTTATTTATTTGCCAGATTTATATCCTGCCTTTCCTTTGGAAGCTCAAGGCAGCAGCCACAGAAATCTTCCTTCTAATTTTTCTCCTCCTCCACTGAAAGAGAGTGACTAATAGCCTAAAGTCACTGAGTAGGTTTATTCCAGGGTTGGAATAAATACACCATTCATACCAAAAAAAACCAACAACAACAACCAGATGTTTCACCTTCATGGGATGAAAGAGGTAGATTATTACATAATACATGAAAGTACCATTTATTTAGCCATTGTTTATCATCTAAATCACAATAGAGTTCATGCAACGCGCTAAACCACAAAACAAGGTTTAGTAGTAGTTAGCTAATCCTGGGGACACGGTGGCTCAGTGACTGAGATGCTGAGCTTGTCGATCAGAAAGGTTGGAAGTTTGGCGGTTCGAATCCCTAGCGTCGCGTAATGGAGTGAGCTCCCGTTACTTGCACCAGTTTCTGTAAACCTAGCAGTTCAAAAGCATGTAAAAAAATGCAAGTAGAAAAATAGGGACCACCTTGGAGGGAAGGTAACAGTGCTCCATGTGCCTTTGGCGTTTAGTCATGCTGGCCACATGACCACAGAATTGTCATCAGATAGCTGTCAAGATCTAAAAGGACATTTTGTTGGAGGGGATTTCTGCTGAAGGATATTGGCCATTGTCTGCAGTAAAATTTAGGGCCTTTTAGATTTGACACATTTTCTCTTTTTCTGTTGCAAGATCACTGAGAGGGCGAAGGGGGAATTGGAAACGGCAACTCGGAATTGTTATCTTGTTTTCATTCTTTTAAGTCTGGTTCTCATGAGAACTTTCTCCGGACGCTTCACACCTGCGATGGGAAGTGTCTTAAGAGGTCGTTGGATCTCTTTTTGAAACGGTTGGAGGGAAATTAACATGTGATAATTAGTGGGGTGGAACTTTCAGTGTTACTTGGGTGGAGAAAGCCCGGGAATCTTTAGATTCGGGATTTCTACAGACCGTACCAGAACAATGTCTTCAATAAAATCTTATTCCTTGGACTCGGTCTTTTTGGAGTTCTGATCGCGTTGCTGATATTGTGTGGAACCCTGAGATTAGCACTGGCTCTTCGGCTAAGAAATGGAGATGACCACCACCTCCTAGAGTCGGGAACAACTAGCACATATGTGCAAAGGAAACCTTTACTTTTATTTTTACCTTTAGCTAATCCATATAGCATACTAAGCAAAACGTAAAGCAAACCAAGTTAGCATGATGGGCAAACACAGTTGTGCTGAGGTTTATAGCATCCTGGAACAAAGGCAGTTAGGGAACCGCTTTAAAATGCACACACATGTTTAGGGAACTGGGGGTGACATGATAGCAGTCTTCCAATATTTGAGGGGCTCCAACAAAGACAAGGGGGTCAAACCAGTGGTGGAATTCACATTTTTTTTACTACCGGTTCTGTGGGCGTGGCTGGGGGGGTCATGTGACTGGGTGGGCAGTTTCTGCAAGCAGGGCAATAAAGATTAAGCTAGAAACAACAGCAGAATGTTTCTTTCCTGCCTTCCTTACAGGATTAACCCTGTAAAGTGGAAAAATACAAAAGGAGATTTCTTCTAACAATCACTTCTCCAAACTGCTTAGAAAATTTACTACCAGTTCCAGCGAACCTGCTAGAACCTGCTGAATTTCACCTCTGGGTCAAACTATTTTCCAATGCTCCAAAAGGCAAGACAAAAAACAATGGGTGGAATCTAACCAAAGAGAGAAGCAACCTTAGAACCGTAGAAATTTCCTAACAGTGAGAACAATCAACCAATGCAATAGCTTGCCTTCAGAAGTTGTAGGTGCCCCATCACTGGAGGCTTTCAAAAAGAGACTGGATATGGTATAGGGGTCTCTTCCTCTCACAGGAGGTTAGACTAGAAGACCTCTCAGGTCCCTTCCAACTATATCATTCTATGTTCTAGGCTCTCACTTGCTTCCAATTCCTACAGGAACACTAGTCATTACTTGCCTGGTATCTTCCAGATGTTTTGGACCACACATTCTCTCTTTCTCAGTCCATTTGGTGCATTCTAGGGGATTAAGCTAACCAAATTACATTCTATTTCTGAAGCAGTTCAATTCCACTAATACCTGAATGAGAAACTGATTGTCGCTCCCTCGTGGATAATGAGATGTCGAATGCTAGTAATGAGAAGAATTAGAATCCAACATATCAGCATAGACATATTTGTTTAACCACGGTTTACTGAATAAATGGGAGTGGGTTACATCTGCCCAACACATTTCAATTTCCTGCAGCGAGCAAATCCTAACATATTTGGCTGAAGGAATGGAGGAGACAGACACACAATATTGGGGTTTTTCTTTCCCCTTTTTCTTTTAAGGGCCCATGTTTAATTTCAAAATCGCACATTGTTTCTCCATCAAAGTTGCTTCAAGTTTGGAAGTTTGACCCTTTTAATAAAAAAAAAAAAAAAGTGCAGACAGAATGTAATTGTAATCCTCCCAGACCATTCAGAAGAGTGCCAGAAGCAAGTTTGAGTTTTACTTAGCTGCTCCCTCCCGGGAGGTAAAGGTTATAAATAAGCAGAGAAATACACATCTATATTTAGCCTGCAGAATAGTGTCTAGCACACTCTAAAAAGCAAAAGCCCCCCAAATGAATTATGGAAAACAAAATGTCAATGCCTCCATTCATGCAACTGAACCGTAAACCAACCAACCACATTTTTAACCTAACACATCGTACACTTCTAAATCACAGAAGATGGTTGCAAGAATCCAGAAAATTGTTTTTTTTTTTAAACAAACAAACAAACACCATGGTTCAGTTAAAGTCAGTTATGGGAGAGCTTTAACCCCTGGGCCTTTTTCTGTTTCAACCTGGGCTGAATCAGCTGCCACATCAACTGTTTGCACTAGAAAGCACAACTTCAGCTTGTACAAGTGGGTCAGTTCCTTCCAGAGCAAGGAGAACGTGCTTGGTTTATGAAAGGGTTAAAAAAAAGCCCTGCATCTAACCCACATTCAAAAATAGATGGGGAAATGGTGTTCCCCATTGTAATATGCTTTGAAAACCCATTCAACACACGGTTAATGCAGAGGTGAAATTCAGCCAGTTCTAGCAGGTTTGCTAGAACCGGGTGTTAGAAGAAATCTCCTTTTGTTTTTTTTCCCACTTTACAGGTTTAATCCTGTAAGGAAGGCAGGAAAGAAACATTCTGGTGTTGTTTCTAGCCTAATCTTTATTGCCCTGCTTACAGAAACTGCCCACCCGTCACATGACACCCCCCCCCCCAGCCACACCCACCAAGCCTATAGAACTGGTAGTAAAAAAAAATTAATTCCACCACTGGGTTAATGTAAAAGAAGAGCACATCGTGGGTATCTGTGAAGTCTTGCACAGAACAGGTTTTGGTTTTGGAGCAATGTCCCACCTAGGACCACTTGAAGGAACATCGGAGCATCGGAGACCTGAACTATTCAGAGTTAGCACCCGAAGAGCAAATAGAACACCTGGAGAACACCTGGTCACAACTCCATGTTTGCATTCAAATGGTCCCTGGTTCTAAATTTGCATTTTGGGTAGAAATTAAACAAATCAAATCAAATCAAATTTTATTTATCACATGCATGGTACGAAATGCAGTGAAATGTGTATGCAACCGCTCACAACCGTAGGTAGTAGGGCAAGAGAATAGTATAGACAGGGAGGGAGAATAAGTTAGGGAGTGGTTGAGAGAGGTAGATGATGTTCCTGGGTTTGTTGTGGTTTGAATTAAAACTTGTACATAAAACCGTGTTTGTCTGGGGTTCTGTGGGCAGCCAATGGAACTTCTCCAAAGTCCTAAAAGACCCCAATGAATGTCCAAGCAGAGATTGTGGTTAAATTAGCTCCCTGGTGTTTTTAACTCCTTGACTTGTTAGATCTCAGCAGCTTCTCCTCGTTAGTTCTCCAGTATCTATTCCCATCTGCTTTGTTAGGGTGTTAGTTACTCTCTGCTTTTGATTGATTTTCCCATATCCTACTCAGCAATCAATTCCAAATGGAGCTGCATATTAGGGGAACCAGATCTGTGGTTGCTGTTTTTTTTTTTAATGTCTAAAATGACTAATGGGCACCACGCAACTCACGTTCTGTCTTTTCGCCATTCCGGTTGTATGGGGCTGCCACAAACTGTATCTGGGAATCTGTAAAATTAAATATTTACATCTCCTCTGGAAAAACAACTGGGCAGAGCCAGAACTAAGATAGCAAGCAGCTTAAGAGGCTGTCTTAAATTTAAGCCAAAAGCTAGCTAACCACACCATAGTCCAGCCAAGTCATGCACAGCTTCTATTTTCATCAGAGATGGAAAGGAGGTTTAGTCTTAGTAGCAAAGCATTTTAAAGGACTGGTCAGTAAAAAGGGTCAGCTATTAGTTCACAGTGGAGGGCAATTTCTTTCTTAACCTTCCTGGGAAGTTCCTGGTGCAGCAGCCCAGCCTTGTAACCCCAATTGCACACTTGTTTGCAGTTGTTTTCCTCCTTTGTTCATTTGCATTCTGGCTGACTCCTGTGTTTCAGGCAACAAGCAACATATTCCTCCCTTGTCCAACTTGTTTCAGCAGGCTGAAGAAAGTCATGTCCACCACAACCAAGGTCACACAAGTCAGTGTTAAAAGTTCTATAAGATGACACTGTAGTTGCAATTGACATAACCTGTGTTTGCTTTGCTTCATGCTTTACAAAGTCATGGAAAATCTGAGCGTATGTAAGCATCAGTAAATCCTCTCTAGCTTGACATCACAAATGAGGGGTTTGGGTTTTTTTTACCCAACATATATGAGCCAGTGGGGTTTTTTTTTTTTTTTTTAATGCCTCTTCCCTTGTCTGTTTTGTTAGTCATTTATTTCTGCTGTATTACCTTCCTGATCTCCTGCTGATAGAGTTTACATTTTCCGGTCTTTATTACGTTCATTGAGTTCTAAACTCTAAATCTAGTTTCTAATCTGCAAGTCCCCGGAGTCTTCATTTTTAGTATAAATTAAATTCATAAACAATCAAGGCAAAAGGGAAGCATTTGCATTCTCTACCACCCACAAAGAGATGCGCGGTTCTCTCTGTATTTTGTCACCGCTAAGTTCTAAATGCAAGAATGAAAATGCATCACTAACAAAAAAAAAAAAAAAAACCCTCCCAAAAAAGAGGGGTGGCAAGAAAACAAGCAGCTGGAGAGGCACAAAGAGGAGGAAAAAAATAAATAAATAAAATTTGAAAGCCAAAGAAAAAGACACAGCATCCTGGAAACAGGGTTTCCCTTCAGGAGCAGATGTTTGCAACAGGACCCTATTTTAACAAACAGATGAAGAACTAATTCAAGGAAAGCTTTCTACAACATTGAGAAAAAGCATGTGCAAAACCCAGCTGGAATTATTTCCAAACTCTGCTTGGAATCTTCTCTTCCCTACCACGCCGATTGTTTTCAATAACTTCAGCTGGTTGTTAGTCTTACTAATAGCCCATTTAGCCCAGGCCTATCTAATCTGGCAGGAGTTTTCAAGTGCTCAATAAAACATTTCCAAGTCATCTCATTAAACAGACCTTCGAAAAACTAGATTGCCAAAGGGCTGCAGAGTGAGCAGGCTGCAAGCTTATTGAGAGGCTCCAACAATGCAACTCAGGTTTGTTTAGTCAGTGTCCAAATGTATGTTAAGTACCAGAATTCATAGCAATGGACATGTTCGCAACGGAATTTTGGAAGTTAAAAGTCCAAGTATATGGTGCCCGGCTGAGCAAGTGGCATGATTTGAATTCTTACCTTCTCTTTTTGAATAGGTTCCCCAGTTTATTCCATTGCCGTCTTCCAAAGATACTGTACCCTAACTAATTATCCATAGCCAGCATGGCCAAAGTGATGGGAATTGAAGTTCACCATATCCTAGTATGATTCGACTGAATATTTGTACCCCATGACTATCATTAAGTATTGTATCTTATGATTCCTGATGAATGTACCGTTTCCTTTATTGTATACTGAGAGCATCTGCACCGAAGACAAATTCCTTGTGTGTCCAATTACACTTGGCCAATAAAGAATTATATTCTAATTCTATTCTACTCCATTCCATTTACTATTCCATATATTCTATTCT
>JAEANM010030266.1:0-10036 GCA_017656035.1 Myanophis thanlyinensis | reverse complement strand
AGCGCTTTAAAGGTGAGAACCAAAACCTTGAATCGCACCCGGAAGGCTACAGGAAGCCAGTGCAGCTCGCGCAGGAAAGGTGTAACATGGGAGTTTCGAGGAGCTCCCATAATAGCCTGCGCGGCCGCATTCTGGACCAACTGCAGCCTCCGGACACTGTTGGCCTCCCAACCTCCCTGCGATCTTGTATTCCCTCTCCCCAGTCCCCAGAAGCATTTTGCAGGCTTCCAGAACCATGCAGTTTGTTTTTGCAAAAAAAAAAAAAAAAACCCAGGACATTTTTTTGGCTAAAATGGGTCACGTGGAGGGTTCTGGATGCCTGCAAAATGCTTCTGGGGGTTGGGAAGAGGGAATACCAGACATGCAGGGGGGTTGGAAGGCCAAAAATGGGCTGTTTTCACCAAAAACGGGCCCATTTTTTGGTGAAAACAGGCCGCACGGAAGGTTCTAGAGATGTGCAAAATACTTCTGGGGGCCAGAAAGGGGGAAAACAAGATGCATGGAGGCCAAAAACTTTTCCCCCTTGTTTTCCTCTTCTAAATCTAGGTGCGCCTTATACTCCTGTGCATCTTATACACCGAAAAATATGGTACTCCTCTGCCTTCAAAATGTATGTTGTAAGTCAGTGCTTGCACCAAATAAATGTACCATGTCCATCTATGTCCAGATGAAACCTGTGTTTATGGCTTGACATAGGCATCTAATACTATAGATACTTTAATACTGTTCTATGTGCAGAATCTTTTGTGTGTTCTTATTTTAAGCCTTTTATTTAACCTGTCTATCACTGGATTTTCTTTTCCATTGCTGTTACACACTAAAATTACTTTTTCACCAGCTGTATTCGAGAAATAACATTTCTTGAAACATTGAAGCTAAGAGAAAAGTTTTTCCTCTGTATTTTTAAAATGTGTTTTGGACCAATTTTGGGAAATATATGCAATATGTATGTTTCTATTCAATCTGAATTGTGTTCCTGTTTTAACAATATAGAATTAATTATTTACACTTCAGTTGGAATACAAAATTCTTTATAAAATATTTAAGACATTTACAAAGCAAACCTATAATATATATTGGCTCAATATAATAATGACAGGTATGAACAATACGGAAATAATTCTATGTGTGTATGTGTATGTACATTGGCGAATGCAGACCAATTTAGTAAAGGGATTCTCTAAGAATTTATTGCTTAAATTGCAATTAGTCTTCTGAAAAAAATAAGACTTATAGAAATAAAACAGTATGATTGTCCTGTTGGAGAATATATTTGCATATTGAATTAAAAAATAAAATAACTTCTACCTTTTAAGAATGAAGTCCTTGTAATATGATATAAATCTAGTTAGAAATATTCAGTTACACAATTTTAATACGTCCAGAGTTTGGTTCTTCTTATCAAATTTCAGGTTGTTTTATCCTAGGCTTTGTTTCACAGTGGTTTGTGGTTTTTGTTTTTTTGTTTTTGTTTTGCTTTTCTGCTCTATCTCTTTTTGACTTTTCCATTCCCATAGTAAGGCCAGACAAAAAGCTGCAGATTTCTCAGCCTGAATTAATGCCCCTGTTATTTAAGATCAAAAGGTCAGAAGGAAATGCAGTTCTCTTTACTATCTGTAAACAAATTGCAAGGCTTATTGTGGGAGGAAAGCAATAATTTACAAAGAGCAAATCTTGCTTGTGAAGTGTTTCACATCTCCTAGTTTCAGAGTTCCATATGAATTGGAAGACACCTAGTCTCCTCCTGTTTTTGAGTTGCTTGAAAAGTAAGAAAACCATACATCTTCCATCCTCCTGGTACCGCTACTCTACTTTCCCCTTGATATTCATGCTTGTGGGTTAACAAAAGGGATTCCTCAATTTTCCTTCCTTCCTACCAGTTCTCACTAGTTACATAGGAGAATATTCCCTGATCACTCCACTCAACACAAAGACAGAATTATGCTCAAGCATAAATTAAACTCCATTCTCCAGGCTTAGATGACTGAGGTAAATAAAACCTATTAAAACCAGGCTTAACCTCAATTTAATTTGTGATCAAAGTTCTCATGTCACACACGAAACCCAACCTAACAGGATTTTTATTTGTTCAAGGGTAAATAGAAAATGCATTTCCTGACTATGCTGCAAACATTTAAATATGTAATGTACCTTTCAGTGCTGAATTGTAGCAAATATTAACGAGATATTATGTTTTATTTATTGGGATGGTTTCACTAATTGAACAGCATTGTATGTTAAAAATTCTAAAGACCCACCCATCAAACTTCCCTTTTTTAAAAAATTTTTGGATAAGCAGATAGTCATGCCCAAAGCAATTCATGTCCATTTCAGTTCAATGCAAATACTGTGGTTGAAAATGGGAGAGTTTTATATAACTTTTCCTATCATGCTCAGCTTTCTTTTTCTTTAAAAAAAAAAAAGAATAGCTGAATTGCAAACAAATGCTTCACTAGAGCTGATGAGGCTCTGATGGGTTTAAAAAAATGCACAAGCACACTTAGAAAGGAAGAAGTGAAATGTGAGCATCTACTATCATCAGTTCTGCGATTTAAAGGAACATGCTGAGAGAAAGCAAATTGATTCATAATTTTTTTGTATTAATCTGAGGAAGAGGAGAGGGCAAGGCTGCTGTTGGTGCCAGAGTCTCTAGCTATGGTCACTCTAATGCTATTAAGATGTCTCCTCCTAGTCTATGGAATTAGCATAAATGGATGCTTCCATGGAGAAGGAGAGAGAATTGAAACCCACTAAAAGCCAGAAACACATTCAATAAAACCAATGCACGTTCTAATAAAAAGGAGTTATGGGTCCCCTAAAGTCAAGAATTAGGTTGTGATAGAGGACAGTGTCTGAACATTGTTTGTATTTCTTTGATTCCATTAATTCTACACTGACAGAGGTAGGAAGCCCTGGCACACATGATAACAGATGTCATATTTTGCTTGAAATTGCTTTTGTTTGTTGTTACAAGAGATAGAGAATGTGTCTGAGTGTTTAATATATCGAACAAATTCCTTATTGCGAAATCTGTGTTCCACATTTCTTGAGATATAAACAGACCTAGAGAGAGATGTGCCTATTTCTGAATAGGTATTATTGATTTTATATAGGAAAATAAATGGTTTATAAATTAGAAAATCAAGTAGCAAAGAATTTTTAGGATCGCACACATTCAGAGTACGAGTGAGTAGTACCAAAAATTGCAACCTAGTAAACTTTTGCCCATTTTTTTTTTACAACCTTTTTCAAGCAAAGCAATCATATCAGAGGAAAGAGTTTGTCTTGTTTTCTTCCCCTGGCAGAGTCTCTTTATGTGTTTTTATGCAAATTCTGGAAGTTGAAAGTCAGGGCCTCTGTAAGATACCAGACTAGGGAAAAGTAGGTTAAAGTGCAAACCCAGGATGGACAATTTTTTTACACTTGGGAATAGTGACAATATATTTTATATTGGTTTTTTTTCTCCTAAGGTTAATGTTGCAGTATATCTGTACTGATATTTTTAGGGTAGATATGCCCTACATTTTTAGTCTCCTTTCTCTATTTTTTAAAAAGTAACAGATTTATTCATTGATTTGCTACCAAATTTCATGCATAATTTAGATGTTCCAGATGCTGTCAAGAAAATGTGGGGAGGGTGCCTGGGGAATTATAGTGAATATATGTAGACTATGAAGCTTATTTAGATCTATTTAGAAATAAAAGACCTATTACACCAAACAAGACACTTAATTGGTTTTGTATGTAATTCTAAACTTAAATTATTAGATGTCATCTCAAATAACTTACCCTGCTATGATACGCCATTTGACAAACCATGGAATAAACATTCTCGAATCCTAAAAATTTGACATGGAAAAAAGCCCTTGGTTAAATGTATTAACTTCAAAAAAAAAGTTGAGTGTAAAGCCAAAATCCACATGGTATGGCTAAAGGGGAAGTTTGGATGGTTCTTCGATATTTATGTACAAATTCTTATGAATATGCTTAGGGTTAGCTTAACAGTAAGCTATTACAAAAAATCAGTAATTTTACCAAGTTTGGAGAAGTGTATGTGGGTTCAGCATTTAAGGGATCTATTTCTATCAAGAACTTAACACAATTACAGTACATGCATTTGGTTACTTAAATGTATCAGATTGCAACCAGTCTGGTATTTCTTTCTCTAAGATCATTTTTCAACGAGATTACCTCACCTCACCTCATCTCACCTCACTTCTCCTTCCTTTCCCCTTTCGTTTTCTATCATCCCTCCCACCTCAGCTCCTTCCTTCCCTCTGTTTTCTGAATCCTTGTTGTTTTTCACCTCTTCTTTGTTCTTGAAAGCAATTTTAGTCTGTCCTTCAGTTTCAACTTTCACTCTGACAGAGGCCCGATCACCTCAACCTGCCTGACTGGTAGGAACTGCTTTTTCTATGCCTCCATCCCTTCCCACTGTTTAAAGAAGTATGCAAATGCTACAGCTATGCCAGTAGCCAAATCAGTCACAGATTAGTCATGGGGTGCCCACTCTGACCTGAAGCAGAATGTATCAGAGTATGTAATCATGAATCATGGACAGCACTAATAAGATGCTAAATCAAATTGTAGCCGCTCATTTGTAAAATATTGCTTAGCATGAGGAATTATTTTCTTCATATTAAACTATGAAAAATAAGAGGAGTAAAACTCCAAATATATAGTGAGGAAACTTAGAAGTAGGAAATGCAGTTTAAGTCACAACTGCTCTTTCCGGATTGCTCTGGTGCATAAATGATCGGATTGGCACCTTACATTGCTATCGATGATAATCAGGTAGTCCTTGATTTACAACTAATGGAACTTGCTCATTGTGGTCATAAGTTGTGATGACCATAAAATGAGTCATCAAGTGACGGATCTGATTTTACAACTTTGTTTTCAGCAGTCATTAAGCAAAACACCATGGATACTAAGTGAATCTGGAGTGTTTGTTATGGGAATTTTTGTGAAAATGGAAGTAAAGTTCAGTTTTTGGTAAAAATATAAATTGTGGTCATGTGGTTGTGTGACACTACAAATGGCCATAACTGCAGACTGGTTGCCAAGCACCAAAAATATAGTCACATGACTGCAGGGAGGGGGTGGGGTGAGTCAGAACTTCAGAACTGGGTCCTAAGTTCCTTTTGAAGGGCCTGTTGTAACTTTGAATTGTCACTAAGCAACTGGCCATAAGTTGAGTGCTGCCTTTATATTGAAGAACTAGAGTAATGCAATGGTTAAGCTGATGGTTTAAAATAGGCAACAGTCTGGTTCAGGTACACTCAGCCATGGCGACTATGGATCATTTATTATCTCAGCTCAACTTACTTCATGGGACTGTATATGTGAGAAAAAATTGGAGCAGAGAGTGCCGTATTTGCCTCCTTATGTTTTCATACAAAAGACAGATACAGAATGAATGAATTAATAAATTAATTCATTTCCCTATTTACACTAATGCATTTTTGCCTAACAATTTGAAGATAGATTAATACGCATATTTCTCCCATTGTAATCCTGCAAGGTGAATTTAACTAACTGTAAAATAGTGGCTTCTTCCAAGGTGTCGGTATCATAGTGTATCAAATTGACTACATTGATTAGATGATGTTATAGTTGGATGCTATCCATAGGAACAAGTCCCTGGTGTCAGTTCCACAAGATGGCAACATATATAGACATATACATTTAATGAATCAATGAATCAACCAATTTTTAGGGACTGCATTTAAAAGAGTAGTCCATATCCTTCAGGGATGCTTAGTTTTTCACTGATGAACTCCCGGGAACCCAACATTTAGCTATATGTCATTTCTGTATAAAAAGCTCTAAAGACCACATAGCAGTCCTGTCAGTTTAAGAACTTTGCTTGAAATTGATAACAAGCTCAGTAATGGCAGCAGTTTGATTTCTTTCTTTATTCTCTACAGACAGGAAAAGGTGGCATACTTTCACACAAAGATAGGGCTGGATGAGACAGTTTGATGGAGGCCAAAATGTGGGTAATTATTGACCAAGAATGGAGAATGCTGATTGGTTGGTGATTTTCTACAAACTCTACACACTTGCAAATACATCAGTATGCCTGTGCACAGAGTTCTGTTGATGAAAATAGTCTAAATAACCAATCATAATTGTATATTAAAAATTACGTCAGAAGAGTCAGGCAAAGCCTGAACTATGAGCTTTATAGACCAATAACAATGTGTTGCTTTAATTCCAGTCTTAAATTGGCCAAAATTGCAATTGATTCAAAATATAGCAGCTATTTGCTGACTAGGGCAAAATACAAAGATTTGTGGGACCAACCTTCCTATTATGAATCTGTCCAGTTATTCAGATTATGAGAAACCTTTCTGAAGATGCCAGTTGTCAGAAACGTAACTGTCATGTCTATGGAAGAAAGCCTTCTTCTGGTTACCAGGCTATGGAATGATTTTCCTAAAAAGACAGGTTAGTCACCCATTCTCCCTGTATTTAGGAAGATTGTTGGAATAAACAAAAAGTTGGGATATAAATACAATAGTAAATAACATTAGCCTTGAAGGTTACTGTTGTTATAAAACATCGCTTATATTAATTGTACAGCTGAGCCAGCTCTGGCCATATGGCAAGATATATTTACAAAAATAAAAGCATTAAGTTTTTTTTTAAACTAACTGAAAACTAATTGTCAAGAGAGAGAGGAATAAAAGCTTTGGGTTTTAAAGATGATGAATAATGGAATTTTTGATCTTTTTATTTATTTCAGCTTTGTTTTCCCCAAGCAGATGGGAATGTTTATTTTGAATATATCTGTTTTTGCACTCTGAACAAGGACTTAGGATACATTGTCCTAACTGCTTGCATACACTGCATTATGGTAGATTTATTCAGCTCATGTTCTGACACACTGTCATTCTGAACATGTTTTAGCCTTCCAAGAAGTAGCAAGTGGCAAATCCTGGTAACAAGGTATTTGAATGCTGATTTTTTTTGTGCATTCAAAATAATCAACACCGTGAGTTTCTTGGGGGTACTATAAAATCCTTCCAATTACACCTTATATTGTGGCTGCCTTTATGCAGCATTTCTCTTAAACGAGATTGGATATTTAGAAATTTCCATTCTCTCTCACCTATGGCAAGATGTGATTTGTTGGGACTGGTAGCAGTGAACTCTGATAGTGACCTATATAATAAAGAATCTGTCTTGGAGCTGAGTCAGGTTATTATCAACAAGATGTCTCAATTGGTACAGATCCCTGATGAAGATGGAGTGGTCTACTTTGTATTGCTATTAGTGTCACTAGTAATGTGGACGATAGACCTCCCTTTTGGCTTAGCTTTTATAAGGAAAACTGACTGCTATGTCCTTCACCAGTGACTGGGAAGGCAATCAAACCTGAAATAGCTTTGATAGAAGGAGTCTCAAAGGATTGGATAATGATACTAAAAAAGTAATTCTGATTAATTCTGACTAGGCAGCCCATAGGAGTGTGAAGGCATGTTTATTTACTCTCATTTTTAAAAAAATCAATTTTCCCCCCTTTTTAAAAATTACAGAATGCCAATATCCTAATATGTTTTGTGACTAGCAGTAATGCAGAATATTTAAATGGGAGCAAGCTTTGGAGAAGCCAGTTTTGTTATCTGAAACCTTATTTAGAAATGCTGAAAGTATATTAAATAATATCTAGCATGTCAGAAAGTGATCGTTACTGTAATTATATTGCATATCTGGCTGGAAAATTTTCGTCTTCTAAGTCTAAAGTCTTAAAGTTGCCAAAGTTGGACATTCCTGGTTTAAAATCTTTAAGGAAAAGTGAGGTGACCATTTATATATACTGTACCCCCCATTACAGCAGTTTTATTATTTGCTAGATTTATGTCCCACCTTTTCTCTAAGCGGTCAAGACATGAGGGTCTCTTTTCATGCTATCTTCAGTAGAAGAACCTGTTTAGTTTGTTTGTTTATTCATTTATTTTGTATTTTCATTTTTACAACCATTTACACCGCTTCAGTTGGACTGAGGATTCTTCCCTACATCCGTGATCATGCGTTTTCCTTCTGAACTTGACTTGGGAGGAAAACAGAAGGTTTCAAAAAGAAATCCAGGGCAGTGATTTCTGCTTACTGCTGTCAGGTGAATAAGGAATCCATACAGTTCCTGATGAATGAAGGTACGTAGATATATGTGTACCAGGATAATGTTGCAGGATGCAATCTGGGTTGTTCACCAGTACCAGAAGTTTCGTCTTCCGAGCAGAATGTGTGAGAGAGAAGTTCCCTGAAGATGGCCTCCAGCATGAGTCTGACTGCTCCAAAGAGTAAACCTCTGGTCCTGGTGACCGACCCAGATTGGATCCTGTATACACCTCCCTTTGCTGATTCCTGCTTCTACTTTCTACTGTCCTTTCTTGCGACCTCCCCTTGTAGCAATCCCTTATCCCCACACTTGCTGGAAGGAATTGCTCCTGTCTCCAATGATAGTTCTGGTAAGGATGGAGATTGCTATGGAAAAGGCAAAGATTAATGTCTGAATCTTCTTGATGGCGGCTAGGTCCACCTTTCATCCTTGATTAAATTCTGGATGATTCAACTTATTCCAGTGAGACCAGGTATTCAGCAAATTAGCTTAAGCCTGGTTTGTTTTCCTACTCTTTATTTCCAAACTATTTCCAGAGGGCTGGAAATAGAGGTTTCCAAACTTTCCTGCCCCTTAATGGCCCTTCATATTTACTTCACCTGCTCATGTTTTCCCCTACCTTAATATTCCTTACTTACTCTGTCTCTTGTGGCTACTTCTGCCAGCTTCCACTCAGGCTGCCTTCAGAATTCTCTATAAGCACTAACATCACTTATGCCAACAACTCCCACAATATCTCATTATCCATGCCAACACCCACTCCAATTTCAGAGTATCCCCTCATAGACACATCCAGCAGTCTATTGAGTAGGTGTCATGGCTTCCCCGATTCTGTTCTCTTACTAAATAGGAAGTTCCTCTCCCTTCAGTTCCTGCCTTTTACCTACAGAATCATAGAGATCTTGGAGATATTTTAATTCAACTTCCTACCCACTGAGAATAGGGATTCTCAAACTATCTTGGAAGCAAAATTTCCACTGTGTTACTTCCATCCCTAATTGTACTGTTAGTTATTTTAACATTAATCTCCATATCCCAAACTGCAGCTTCTTCTAGTCCATTTTCCTCATTCTGCCTATCATAAGGTGGTGTTAAGCCTACAAAGTGTGTTTCAGAGAGTGTCAGAGTCTCTACCTGATCTTTCCTCCTCATCTTGTTCCAATTTACTGCAGATCTCTAGAAACTTTCCTCCTTATTTTAGATCCTAGAAAGAAAACAACTGGTGGCCATACATTTTTGTTGCATGTATTCTCTGCAATCCTCCCCCCACCTATTTTTTTCCCCAAACTCCACCTGGGGCCCCAATAGCATTTTCTGAAAATACTCCTGCAGCTGACAATATGTACACAGTTACGACTAAAAGAGATTTTATGGATTTCTATTCTTCCTTTCTTTTATAAGCCTTATGGTAGTTCTTTTAGTCCTGCCACAAATATTAGAGACAGGACATTGGAGAGTTAGATAATAGCTAGCTCAGGGACTTATCTCTTAAAATTATTTCTCACGAGAAGCAAGGACATTTTTCTCACTCCTGATGGGGTGGGCTGGGAAGATGAACTTTGGATGCCACCCAAAGAGGGTGGCATGTGAAGATTGGGGGGGGGGGAGAAACTTTCACTTTACTTTGGATGGAGAAAACGTGGGAAGTTAGATTTGGGTTTTCTCCAGATGTACCAGTACAATGTCTTCAATAAAATCTCATTCTAAGGACTGTTGCTTCTTTGGAGTTTGATTAAATTGCAGATGATGTGTGGAACCCTGACATACACCATTTACTCTCTCTCCAACCATTTGTCCACTTTACTTCTGTAGCTCTCTTTCCCTTGCTAAAGTACAGTGGGGCAAAAAAGTATTTAGTCAGCCACCAATTGTGCAAGTTCTCCCACTTAAAAAGATGAGAGAGGCCTG
>JAEANM010030265.1:0-10037 GCA_017656035.1 Myanophis thanlyinensis | reverse complement strand
CAAGCAATACGGACACTTAACCAGGAACTACAAGCACACTCAGGACCACAACAAGAACCATGTCTGCATCTAACCCCACCCTCCCTTCCTACCTTAACTTACCCGCAGTTGCATAAGCATTTCACTGCGTATGTGACCAATAAATTTGAAATTGAAATTGAAATTGAATTGCCTGATGAGTTTAACCCTTTCTGTCTCCTCAACCCTTTCTCGTTCAGTTATCTCTTCCCATTGCTTGATCTCTACTGAACATTGGCTTTCACTTCCTTTTCCTTTACTATGGCAACTACCCCTTTATATACCATTTCCTTCCCTCCTTCTTTCCCTGTTTTGTTGTTCCTATTAGAAGGCAAAGTATCCTCGGGATCCAGTGCTTTCAGTATAATGACAAATGCAACATTGTGTCATTGTGTGGCAGTTTACCCTCTTTAGTGCATGCCTGTAATATCATGATTACATCAAACAAAGTGATAGAGCTGGCATCATGGTGGCCTGACACTGTTTTATTCATATGCCTCCTCTTGTGGATTTCTGTATTTGAAATTGTATGTATATTTCTATGTAAATGAGTGACGTGTGTGAGATTGGAATATGCAGGTGCAGAATTCAATTTAAAGGGGTTATTTTATTTTACAACCAATTAATTTTAAACAATACTATATTTTATTCTAATCCTGCCCTTTTGGCAGGTTATAATGCATATCTCCAGAACTGGTTTTAATTGAAATCCACAACTCTTAGGTTTACAGAGTGGGAAGCTGGACATTTTATAGGATTTTTTAAATGTGCATATACATGCATAATTAATCAAATATTTCAGGAAAATGTTGTGGAACTTCTCAAACAGAGTGTGCAAGTAAACATGGCATGTCTGTTGTTTCCAGGTACAATAGTGATCCTGAGTGATAAACTTGATTTGTAAGAAGGAATGTTCATTTAGCTGTTGTTGCCAATAGCCTTTATCTTCCCTGACTTTTGAGTTAATATTGCCTTGACATTCAGTCACTGTCCTAGAAGCTGTGGTGTGTTTCTTCTCCGTTTGGTCCATCGTTGGGCTCTCAGGTTTTCATACTTATTTGATCAGCTCCAATCAAACTACCAATGAGGATGTAAGTTACCCCTCACTTGCTCTAATTTGTCTCCATCTAATGATTTCACGTATTCCATTTTCACTGTCTTTTTTTATCTATTTTTTAAGAGGTTGCAAGGTTCACTCAAGTGTGCTATCCTATTTTTGTCTATGTAATGCACATGACTGTACTTTTTGATAGCTTCTTGGCAAGAAGAAACAGAGCATAGTTGAGACACAGTAAAATCACTGAACATGACTTTGTCTTAATTAAATGGACTTTAGGCTAGAAGGCCACAATGACAGCACTAATACAGTATTTAGAGCTGCCTTCCGCAATCTGTTTTTTTCAGATCTCATGGAATTCCTGAAGAAAAAATATAAAAACTGTGAAAACTTCACAATACATTTAACTTCTAACCTACACAATCCACATTGTAGAATATTTACTACAACCACAAAACAATGTGGTAGGCTGGTAGCTGAATTGTAGCATAGAAAAATTTTCACTGAGCTGTATTTTTTTTTCTGAGTCATAATCTCTCACAGAATTCTAATTGAAGAAAAACTGTTTTAGAGAATGTGAGTAAGATGCTGTCTTGGCTAGAGAATGTTCGCCTTCTCCAAGCTTAAGAAGATGGTCAGAAATGCCTTGGCAGTATATCAAATAACTGAAAAACAACATAAAACTCTCTAATATAGGTTAGGATCTGTATGCCTAGTAAATGATAATTATGACTCCCATAATTACATAATGAAATACCCATTTTCCATAGTTTGCATTGGGTTAGGATTGATTTCACCAGATTATTTTGGGTCAGTCACTATCTCTCCATTTGTAGGTCTTGACTCATACCCTGAATTGCACTGGATGATATATGAAATAGAGCACATTTGTAAGGAAGAAAAATTGAAGTGAATCCATTATCATGTATTCTATTGTAGATGAATGCCAGATGTTTCTGGAATGTCTCTTTGGAGAAGAGATGACACATTGATTATTTTTCCTTTGAAGTATCTGATTGACAGCATGAAACAGTAGAAAACAAGTACTGAGATTTTATGGATCAAATGATGTATAGAAATGGGAATAATACATTCAGGTTCAGTCACAGAACTCATAGAGCTTCATAATTTGATATAGTTTATTTTTGCTCTAGGTATTTTTTTCTTAGAATAAATAACTCTTTTAAACTGAAGAATGCTATTAAAAATGAAGATTAATGCACCAATGTTCATTTCTTTATAGATCAAGGGATCTTGGTCAAATAAAAGAGGCAAAGAAAACTTCAATCCTTATAGCTATGGCAACATTTGTGCTAATTGTTGCTCAGCACTTTGTGGGCCCCTTTCTCCTAGGTAAGAGATTTAATGTAATTGTTCAATATTCTTTTTATTTTATTGTACCTTTGTATATTAGTTGAGTCAGGTATATGTAACTCACAAGAGCACAAACATTACTATAGGTGTGGTATGACCTTTGAATCCTCTGGTGGTATGTAATTTTATGGTGCACAACTAATAAAACACTGGGAAAATTATAGTATATCAATCTAGGCTTAACTGATTAATTTCTACAGCAAAAACTGAATAAGCTTTGTGGAAAAATTAAGCAGCTAGGGATTAATTTTTTTTGTCTTCAACAATAATTTTTTGGTTCACTGTCCAGCTGTGAATGATTACAATTTAAAAATGCCTAGCCATAGTTTCGAAAACACAATATTCCAAGCAGAAATTTTTAATTTGATTTGGATATCTGTTTTCAAATGTATTTATCTTCAGTACATACTTCACCACCAGTTAGTCATACAGTGAACTAAATAGATAAGAACGGAAGCCTATTTAAACTACAGAGAAAGTTGGAATTAGTATTAATAACTTTGCAGGGACATGCAACAGATGAATAGAATGTGTTGACTTAGAATGATCGCTTTATGTAAATTACGAGGGCAAACATTTTGGAACTTCAAATAGTTTTTTACTTACACTGTTTTTACCTAACTCTCATAATGTGCTATAAGGCATCAGTAAGGCAATAATAATAAAGAGAAATCTGCAAAAAGATGAGATGCTTAATTTTGTATCATGTATAGGTTTTGCCAATTTAAAAATTCATTGAAATATACAATTCTGCCAGATGTGCCTAAATTGTGCATGCAGCTGGCATTCTAAGAAGCTATTTTACTCTTCTATACTCAAATTGCTTCCATAAATTCTGCTTGTTGATATATGAAATTATTTGTCCTAAAGTTATGGTCACAATAATCCAATAAGAATTATTTGTAATACAACTTCATATTTATTTTATAGTTTAATTGACCGAAGAGGATTTATCCAACCAGATACCCTTCAGCCAGCAGCTTCCTCAAATGGCATTACAATGTATGGGGCTACACAGTCTCAGAGTAATATGGTAGGAACCATCCCATAATGTTGATCAAAAACTCAATGTTTCTCTTTTTTCCTTTTTTGAGAATGTCAGGTCACTAAACTGAATCCTTCTAGTACTTTACAATAAAAGCCTTTCATGAATATATTGTAATAGACTTTGTATGACACCAAGATTTTAATAAGCATTCATGCAAAATTTAAAAAATATTATAAGAACATCAAGAACAATTTGATAATCTAAATTGAGATTGACATGATGAATAGAGAATTCTCATATTGGAACTTTTGTCTATCTTAATGCTACTTTTTGATGCTTGGATGTTCTCTAAGGCATTTATTGCTTTTTTAATGGTCTACATTAAATGCCAGTGGCTGTTCTGCATAAATTCTTGCTACCTTGGATTTCCTATACAGCTCAGCATGTCAGTATGAATATTTCAACAGAATAGTTTGAATTTCTTGTAAATAGTTTGAAAGCCACTATATTTAACTACTGCAAATTTTTAACTCATGTTTTTATAAAAAAAGAATCCTAATTAGAAATTGCATTCTAATCAGTATATAATTCAATATACTAATTGCATTTAGTATATTAAAATTGTGTCAAACTATTTGTATATTTTTACGTCTATTTCTAGACTTCAAAAGAAGAAAAAAATCTGAATCCAAACCTTAAAATTTTTTCCATTTAAGTGAAGTACAGTAATAGTACACCTTTTTATAGCTATGTGAATTTTTTTATATTTTATATAACAATATAAGGATTTTCTCTTGATCAATGATTTTTCAGAGAGGTTCGTTGATCATTTTTCATATCTGCCAGCAATATCAATTTGTTATATTTTAAATATCAAACATTTTATTGACTCTAGTACCAATAATATCTTTTATAATATTTAATGCATAACATATTTTTATATATGCTTATTTAACACAAAGATTCATTGAATTTATAATAAGTGTATATAAAGGAAATAAAATATTTGCTTGCTATAAATGAATGGATTTATTTTAAAAACATGCTTGTTTTTTTCTATTTTGGTTTTTCTGTCATAGTAACAATTGCATATTTCCATTTTTAGGCAGAAGTGTGTAGGTCAAATGAAACTAAGAAAATGTTAATAAATTTGTTATTTAAAATTGACTTTAGGTGTCATCTTATTTTAATATCCATTATTTTTTGCTATAATTTTACTTTTTTTTGGCCTTTATTGGATGTAAAGAAATCTCACACTTATAAATATGGTTTCCACATGTAAATTGAAGAAAGAATTTGAAGCCACTCAGAAATCAACTTCTTGGTTTAGACTTTTGATGTGGTCATTTGGGGCTCTCTTTCCTCAATTGTACCATTATTTTTTCTGATCTACATTTTCTATACTCTAACCTGGTTTCAGTTTACTGATCAATAAACTATTCTTCTTTGCTATTCTTACTTTGTATACTTCTCCTTTCGGTACCAGCTACTGAAATCTCTTTTCAATACCAGCTATTTCAAGAGTATCAGATCAATTTAATAGGGCGGTATTTTCACTGAATAATTTCCTTAGCTTGCAACTTAACTTAATCACTGTTAGAGTTATCTAAAGGAAATAGATAATCTGTAATGTAATCATTTTTATTTTTTCTCCATACCCCAAAATAGAGATGAAATCAGCATTAAGCCTTTGTTTTCAATGAAGTCTCATAATATTGATAAATTACTGGTTTAAGCCAGTAAATATTATATTTATTGCTGGGATAAATAATAGCATTATATATTTTTGTGATGATAGTTGTAAATTCAGACAAAGGCTTGCAATGAAATCAGTATATGTTCTGATAATACTGCATGTGATGAAACTAAAAGTCTGAATTAAATACAAACTTACTAAAACTTATCTTTAAATGGTCACACATGGACATTTATATACATTTGAATAAGTTGTGATACAAAAATTATGGTATGTCATTGTAGGCTTCCCAATGATAGCTAATATTCAAGAGATGCCTTATTGTATGATCACAGCAGAGTATTTCTGGTGTCATCAGATAACAGTACATTTTTCCTTCTTCGGTAGATATAAAAAATTAATTTTGATAGGAAAATAATATTCATAGCCCTATTAAAGTATAAAATATGCTAGGGAATTATACAATAAAAGCCCAGCCTGAAAGACCTCTTTGTAAGTAATTGCTTCCTTTTTTTAATGCCTTTCAGCAAAGTTCTGTTTAGTTTTCCCATTTTATTAAGCCATGAATTATAACCTAATTGGCGCTCTGGGGACAATTATTAAGGACCAGTAAAGGTCAGGCGATATTGAAAACAAGTCTGTTTTCAGACTTTTAACTGTAAGCCATATGTTTTATTTGTTATTGTAGATTTAAGTTGGTATGTATGTTTGTTCAGTTAAACAGTCAAAATAGGGAATTTGATTTAAAATAACAGTGATTTTATATCTGTCCTTAGTATCATCATGTTCGTCAATATGTATTGTAACATTGTACTGTTAATTTATAATCTTAATATTTGTAAATCCGAGAACAAAATTCCAGAAAAATTCAGTAGTTTATCATGTTCTAATAATATGCGATGGTTTGGTGACGATGATCATTTCAAACTGTATATATGTTTAGGTTACTTCAGAGTTTGGTCCTTTAAAACTAGTCTACTCTCTAAATGATTTCAATTCCTCTAAATTCATGCCACTTCACTCTCATTGTTCTCAGTGTCTAAATCTGTTGAAACACTGCAAATTTGTTAAGCCTTTATTTGTAAAGCCTTTGTTAAGCCTTTATTAATTTTTCTAATTGATGAATGAGGAAAATAAGTGATCTCCATAACAGCACTTTTAAATATCCCTTTCCATCTGAAAAACTAACTTTGTAACAATTAACCAGGCAACTAAGTCATCTAACATAGTTTTTAAATCATTATGAAGGTTAGACCTTGCTTACTGACTGCCCCATTGAGCAACCATTTGAAATTACAATGAGACTGGGGGGAAAACAGTTTATAACCAATCCTTTCATTTATGATGTCACAGCATCCCATGATCACATAATTGCCATTTATGTTTCACAACTGATTTCCAACAGGCATCATAGAGAACATAGAAGTGAAATCATAAGTCACAGTTGTGTATAATGACTCACTCAATGACTGCAGATATTTAAAATAGAAGTGAAATTGGGAGACTTGCCATCAAGTGGTCTTCCATTTAAAAACCGCATCATTTGGCGGTCCCATTTATGTTCAGTAAGCAAAGACTACCTGTAGTCTTTTTGGTGCCACAGATACATTTGTAAAGTAGAAATATGAAATCTTTTTATTATAATTTGGACCATCTATATAATTTTCATGTAAAATCTTTATAGTATAATCTGAAAAATTATAACATCAAACCTACATTAATATTACTTTAAATACCCATTGCTTCACTGCCTAAATGTTTAAAAATATTTGGGTTTTTATGTTTTTTTTCTCTCAATATTTCCATTATTTTAATAGGGGACTGAAGTTAGATTAACCAGGTGGTAATTGACAGGATCACCTTTTCCTTTTTGAAGGTTGGTAGTATATTTTGCTTTTATTCCCATCCTAGTACACTGCTAGTATTCCATCATTTCTTTAACTAGTTATTTTATGCCATAAAATATCCCATAAGAATCCACTCACTCACTAAAAGTCATGTTTCCTAAACATTTTTTCATTAGTATTTGAGGCTACAAACCACAGTCACTCAATTGTTCTGCAGTATTATGAAGGTAATTCTTGATTCAGCATTGTGGATTGTGCCATCTCTTCATAACTGATTCACCTCTTTTTTTATTATGTTCAAGAAAACATTTCAGATATTTTAGAAATATTTGTTACTGCTGTTTTGTATGTATTCTCTTTAAAAATTCCTGGAACTGGGATTATTTTAATACTATGGTATGTAGTCCTGGAAATGTCAGTACCTTGTTTATTTGTCCTGTGATGTTTGTATTCTTCTTAAGCACTTTATTCTTACAGAGCTCTTTCATCATTTTCTGTTTCAAATTTGGGATAGTTCTTCAATTAAAGCTGAATACAGATTCAATCCATATCCTTATAACATGGATTTGTTGTTAATTGTAATTTCTGTGACATCATTCTGTAAATACTCCAAAAAAAGAAAATATTTAAAAACATTAAAATATAAATAAGGTGAAATTAAGATTTTTTTTTAATTTTAGAATTAAGACTATAAGAAATTAAAATGCTAATGAGGGGGGAAATAAAATAACACTGCCACTGCAGGAAGCTTCCCTTTCAATTGACAAAATATTACACAAATGCTATGACACACCAGAAAATGTCTATTGCAATTTTCCATCAATTGCATCCTTGTTACTGTACCAAAACAGTGGATAAACAGGACAGGCATTATTTATATTTTTAAAGCAATAGCTATCAAAACAGGTTTATTTAGTTTGACAGGGTGCTTATCTTTTAAACTTGATTAATAAAAACATTATATTTGTATCAACAAGAATAATTCACAATGCCATCTTAACAGCTACTATCTCAGTGAAGCTATTTATCACAGAGAATGCTTATGTTTTTATGAATCCCATTTGCCTCAATATTTTACAATCCTTTGCATATTTTTCTATGCATTTTTTTCTGTATTACAAAAAGGACTCCTGTAACAGCATGAAACGGAGGTAGCTTTCATGCAGCATGATAGGAACCCATGAAATATATGAAAAATATTTGCTAGTGTGTGCTGTTCTTTTTTGTATACTTGTTCCATTTTACTTATTCCCCTTTTTCAAAGCAGGCCCTTTCAGAAGTTATCTCTCGCCTAGACTATGGCAATGCTCTCTACATGGAGCTCCACTTGAAGAGCATCCGGAGGCTGCAGTTGGTGTAGAGTGCGGCCGCACGGGTGATTCTGGGGCTCCTCGGAGTTCCCATATTTCACCTCTCCTGCGCGAGCTGCACTGGCTCCCTGTGGCCTTCCGGGTGCGATTCAAGGTGTTGGTTCTCACCTTCAAGGCACTCCATGGCTTGGGACCCGGGTACTTACGGGACCGCCTGTTGCCACCATCAGCCTCCCGCCAACCTGTGCATTCCCACAAGGTGGGCCTCCTTGGGGTTCCATTATCTGGACGATGTCATCTGGCAACCCCAAGGGTTCAAGCCTTCTCTGTGGGGACACCCTCCCTTTGGAACAAATTGCCCCTGGAGATACGGATCATCACGGACCTATGGACCTTCCGGCATGCATTAAAAACCTATTTGTTCCAACAGGACAGTCTGGCCTAAGTACTATTAGTTGGGAGTTTAAAATTAGTTTTTAAATCAGTTTTTTAAATTTGTAATTTCTAACTTTTAAATTTTTAAATTTCTAATCTTTTACATCAGGTTTTTAATTTGATCGGCCACCTAAATTAGTTAATTTTAATTTGTTTTTAACTGTCATCTATTTTGTATTTCTTTTAGACGGCTGTACACCCCTCTAAGTCCTTTGGGAGAGGAGGCAATATAGAAATTAAATTAATAATAATACTTTTGATATTTCTTCCAAGTCCCTTTCAATTAAGTTATACTCATTGATGTAGAATTCCAGTGGTATGAATCATTGACCAAGACCAACAACATGAAAAAATAAATGTATTGATTTTTTTAATGCTTAACTGCAATTTATTTTTGAAAACTTTTACATATGGTAGAATAAAATTACCTTTTTATTTTAGGCCTAGACAGAAAGTATAATGGAAGGAATCATCTTTGATGCTGCAGAGATGTTCCTCGTATTTTAATGTCAATTAGTAACTATGCTTTTGTGTTGTGAGTTAAGAGTTCAAAAAGTCTATTTAGTGCTGTTATGTTAAAAAGAAATAAAAACATATCTTTAAAAATATTGCTATGTTTCTATTTTGTATCAGTATTATAAAAAAGCAATGGAACTGAAGTAGCCAACATATATATAATATTCAACTTTAATGTTAAAATAATGAATTACAAATAAAGTAGCTAATAAATTATCCATGTTTTAAATAAAAGGCAATTTTCAATAGGATGTTTGAAAAGTGGTTGGTATTTCATTTGTATTGTATTGACTATTTGTCTATTAATCTATTAATAGTTAATCAGCACTTCTAATATTTAACAATTTGGAAAGATTTTGACAGAATTTAAATTTAAATTTAAATCTAATTTAAAAAGTATATGAATCATCACTAAGAGACATCTCAGTCTAATTAGATTCTATTTCTAGCATTTTATTAAAGCCTAAATGTTTTCAGAATGATTTATGAATTATATACGTTTAAGTGCTTTCCTGGTTTGATGCTTAAGTACAGTAAACTGCATGCAAAATTAAACACCGTATGAAAGTAAACATTTTTAATGCCAAAAACTTAGCTAAATGGCAGTAATATGTTTTTTGTATAAAATAGGTTCTGTATTTTTGTATCAACAGTATCAGTACAGTAACAGTATTTTAAATGGGATTTTAAATTGAAATTTTTAGACTTCAGCGTATTTGATGATTTTATATTGGGTTTTAATTTGTATTGTGTATCTTGTATTTTATATTTGTATTTTATCTGCTGTGAACCGCCC
>JAEANM010030264.1:0-10037 GCA_017656035.1 Myanophis thanlyinensis | reverse complement strand
TCACTCACTCACTCACTCAATCTCCATGTTAGGTAGAGATCATTCCTTCTAAAGCAGGGATGTCAAACTCGTCACCCGTGGGCCAGATGCATCTTGCACTGGACACGCCCACCCATTTTGGCGAAGAGTTTCTGAAGCCACGATATATCACATGACAACAATGTGATGCCACAAGTTTGACACCCCTGTTCTAAAGGTTCATTGTATCACAGGTTAAAAATTGGAAAACCTTTTTATTTAGAAACTGTGTAGCCAGAGGTAGGGTTCAATAGTTAGGCAGAGTAAGGAGATGATCAGCAAATATTGTTAAAGAGACCTACTCTACTAATCTGATTCCTAAAAAAGGATTTAAACACTTTTCTAAGCTAAAGGGAACCATAAAGCTTAACTTAATTTGTGCTTTTAGCTAAAAATTTTGATGTTGATAAATATATTCGGAAGACAAGAAATTTGACTAATTAGTCTTATCAATGGCACCAGACATGGCTTATTCCAATCAATCAACCCAGTGTCAGGTACCCTTTCAATACTTTTGTTTACTTCTTCTCACACTGACATCTTCCCAAAATGAGGCTTTGTTATTCAGCCAATGAAATGTACAATTACCTTTGCTTTTTTTCTCTATTTATTATCACCATCCTGCCACTGCAATTAATTTTGATGGCCAATTTCAAAAAAATTTCCTTCTTTCTTTTATTTCACATGGCTAATTTTGTGCTTTTTCAAACAGATGTTTAACTCCTTATTTTTTTATCTTAAATTTCTCCAGATATGATTAAAAGTGTTATGATGCTGTTGCTTTTTGCTCCCCTCTCCTCGAAATGTACCTATTATTATAATATTTTTACTAGAACAGAATATTGTAATTGAGGTAACTAGATATTTCACTAAAACATACATACCCAAAGTACTTCTGGACAATATATTTTTGCTTGATACATACTGATATATATTTGCTTTCAGGTAGTTCATTAGCAGACTTGGATAACAAGCTTGGCCAGTTCCCTCTGTATTTTAAGTTATTTAAGATTATGAGGTTATTTTTCTCCTAATTAGCTACAGCTATAAATCCATGGTTAATTCTAAACAAATAATGTGTTGCGCTGTCTAGAATATTAGTCACATTCCCAAATAGGAAGGATTAAATAGAAATAATGGAGTACTACGTAACACTTTGGCTATAACATGGTGATGTGTATACAGTAGCTATGTGTGCACTCTCTGTATATATTTAGTTTTGTTTCTTTATAATTTTTTGCATGCTTTATCCACCTGCTTTCCAAATTTCTGTTAAATCCTAATGGAACATATTAAAAATAATGCCTCCTAGGAATTTTACAAATAAGGAAGTATGTAGAGTTAAACATTTGTAAAGTGATGAAGAGATATATGGTACTGAAAAACAGCACCTCCAAAAATTTAATTTACTTAAAATTGGTATCCTCAGAAAAGATTCTGGAAGAAAATTCTGCAGAAACCCAAGGATGGGGTAAAACAAGAAGAAAAGAAGTGATACCAAACTTTCAGGATATTGGAAAGCAGATTTTAATATAAGGCTTTTTTTTTAATCTTGAAAAGATGATGTAAATGTCAGAATTTCCTCATGTTTTCAGAATAGATTTTCACTAAAGGAAAAAAGTAAAGGAGACTTTTGTCTCTTTAATATTATTTATCTAAAAATCTAGTGACTCTCTGAGTGCATTTATTGCACTAAACCACATTTTTTTGTATGTGACACCCACACATATATAAATATGCCAAAGTCTTACCAGGCACTTCGGAAGGATTCTGTTTCTTTTCCACATTTCTGCTTTCTGTTTTAAATTCTGGATATTTGCTTATCTTTTCCTGCTTTTCTGTACTTGTGTTAAGGCTGGTAATATTGGAGTGTTGTAAAACAGGTTTTCTTGGCAGTGGAGGTTTTGCATTTCCCTGTTCAGAGGTTTTTAGTTTAGTTTTGAAGCTTTCATTGGACAAATCAGTAACATTTCCATCCATTGTCTTCCTGATTTCTCCTTTTTCAACTTTCAGTGAAGATAAAGTCACCTTCTCTTTTACTAAATTAAGTTCAGCATTATCTCCTTTCTGTTCCTTTGATTCCTGTCCAATGTCTCTGTATTTCAGTGATAAAGATGTGGACCTAAGTTTGACTTGGAAGGGATTTTGGCTGTCAGAGCTTGAATGGCTTGGACTTGACAGCTGCAGAAGATTACCAAAAGAGTTGCTCAATACTGGTTTTGAACCCAAAGGCTGTGAGGCAAAAGTCTTTGAGTCTAATGCTCGACCAGGAATATCAGATTCTGACTCTAATGAGGATTTCTGTTTATTAAAGCATCTTTTTTTCTCTTGTGAAGAATTCATCTCAAGTTCCTTCTTTGTCTTTTCATCATTTGTGAAGAAATTTACCTGCATGGCAAGAGGCTTTTCATGTTCTGAAGCATCCTTCGTGTTCAGACTGTTAGATCTTGATCTCCACCGCGCTGATGACACTGAAAACTTTCTCAAGCCACAAAAGTCATTGGTTTCTTTCTCTGCTTTCCACCCCAATATACCACCAGATACAGCTGGGAGATGGTCTTCATCATTAGATTCCAGTTTCTCTTGAGTTGCTTTCATTTTGCCTGGAGTCAAAGAAGTTCTCTTTTCCAATGAAGAGTTTTGCATGAAGTTGCATGAAGCCTGAGAAATACTACTATTCTCTGAATGGAGTAAATTTGTAAGCTGGGAAGGATTTGTGGATAAAGAAACAATGGAATTGTTAGACGTTCTCTTTGTAGCTTCCTTGTTAGAAACACTTTCCAAAGTTTCTTTAGCATCTTTCAATGATTTTTTCTCTGATGCATCTGATTCTGCAGTCACATAATTTTTGGCAGGGATATTTTTAGCAGTTCTCATGTCACTTTTGGATGGAATACCAGAAATCTGTTTATTTTCTTGGTTTAAAATACTTAAGGGCACATTACTTAAATTCTTAGGGGACATCTCTAGAGTTTCACAGTGGTCTTTGTCATACTGTGGAGCAATATTTTCTTTGGGGTCAGAAGTTGAAGATTGCCTTACAGTGTGTACTAATTCCTGGACAGATTCATCACCCTCTGAAGAGTTTTCACCACAATGTGACTCCATCAAAGAAGTGGAGCATGACATGTATGTCTTTTCATCTGGGTGATTCAAAGGCTGAAACTCGGAGGAAACCATATTGGACAAAGCTGCATTGTCAGTCAGTTTCTGTGGGCTGGAAGTCACACCTTTGCAGGACTCTTCAATCGGCACTTCTTTTTCAACAGGTTCATCTTCCTCAAGGGTGCAGGTCATGTCATTCTGAGATTCAGATAATTTCTTCTGCAAGAAAAAAAAGAGCTTGCATCTTTTTCCTACATCTCAGCAGTACTTTTTAAAAAGATTAGTTACTCCTAAGATGGAAGTATCATTGACAATCAAATTAATGGAGTTTATTGTGGAATTTTGTGATTTGATTCACTTCAGGAGTATGAAATATTTTCAAGACATAGAATTGTGAGTAGTGCATGTGATTAAATTCACAGGGCACATATACAGTATAAGAGTGATCACTATTTCCCTATTATTTCATTTAAATTTCCCTCTAACCAGTTCCCATTGCATTTCACTGTTCAGATAAACCATGAGTTTGGATGCTCATTAATTCAGTAATTTTTTAAGATCTACAAATTTTGTTGTTTTGATTGCAGACTAAGAAAGTCATCATTTGGAAATTGTTATAATTGAGAAAAGCCATCCTACCATCCAAGAGGCAACCCTCCATTGATTAAAAAGTTATACATCCATTTTTTTATTACTAATTAGATATCATTATACAATAAATGGAAGAGAAATACTGTTAGTCTCTTATTCTCTTTTTATCTTTAACAACTAAATACTGAGGTTGTATAATAAAGGAGACTTGGAAGTACATCTATGAAGCAGCTCTGAACCTTTAAAATAGCTGTATCTTTCAACAGAAGATAATATTTGTAGCTTATAGTTTAATTGTGGAATCCTTGGTGATTTCTGAGCTTGGTTGTTTATTATCATATGTTTCATTACTTGACTAGATAACATCATCAATGATAGTGGGTGTTCTAGCACTGAAGTATTATAAGCATGTTGCATACTCCCAACTACAGTGGTTTATTCAAGCTGTAGCTTAGCATGAGATGGGAAACAAGCTTGTAACAACAATATTAGACTAACAGGGACAGGAGTTCTAAATTTGTATAAAGCAACTTTTTTGGATCCTAAGGGTACAAATAACTGTAGATCTATACAAGTGTTTCCTTTTCATCATTTTAGATTTACACAAGTGCTTCCTTTCACTCACTCATTCACTCTCTAATAATACATGTAATCCTCAACTTACAACCACAATTGAGCCCAAAATACATATTGCTAAGCGAAACCATTGTGAATTTTGCCCTATTTTACAACCATTCTTACTACACTTGTTAAACTGTAAATCACTGCAGTTGTTAAGTTAGTAACACGATTGTTAAGTGAATCTGGCTTCCCCATTGACTTTGTCAGACGGTAGCATAAATTGACCCTGGGACTCTGCAATTGTCATAAATATGAGCCTGTTGGCAAGCATCTGAATTTTGATTACATGACCATGGGGATGCTGCAATGCTGGTAAGTGAAAAACAGTCATGAGTCAATTTTTTCAGTACCATTGTAACTTCAAACTGTCACTAAATGAAAGGTTGTAAGTTGAGGACTACCTACATTTCAGGGTAACCTATTCAACAGGACTGTGCAAAGCATTATAAAGGTATTTTTCACAAAATGCATCAGCACACAGGATCCCTCCCTGAGATGTCAAAGCATCCAATCCTTCAAAATATTTGTGGGCCTGTCTCAAAGGCCACCTTTCCCAGCTGTTGGCACATGTATGATGAGGCCATACTTTCACTGGAACCATCCAACACATCAGAACAAGTGTGTATCCCCATACATGTGCACAGATAGTTGAAGACAGTCTCTGAAGTAATTGCCTGAGCCTTCTGAAGCATGTGATTATTTTTGTGTTTTGAGGATCACTGACTAATATGCTTCGCAAAGTGTCCCTTTTAAATCCTTGGCACAGCCTTGTTGTTTATAGAGGAGGCTTTTTTTATATTGTTACATCATAGGGAGAGGCTGTACAGAAAAAGAAACCTTCATCCACAAATAATGCTTTCCTCCCTCTCTCCCTCCCGCCTTTCCTCCTCCTCTCATCAATTACCAAAGGTAGTCTTCTTATTTTACTAGATCTCTGGTTCCGTGGTTTTATTGAAAGCTTGTGCTTAGCAGCAGAATTATCCAAGCAAGAGAATAATTCCGGAAGAATATCAAAATCAGCAGCAGGCAAACAGCTGCTATCAAATGTTTGTTCAGTTATAATTGTAGCTTTTGGCTGATGGGAGAACAGCTGACTTTCTGTAGAACAGGACCTTGAAGGACTTGTGACCTAGAGACAAAGGGGGAAGGGGAATAGCATCAAAGCAAATCTATAAGAATTTGAAAAGAAAACAAAATAAAACCAGGAAGTTCCTAAATGATGTTACCTACACTTATTATTATCTGCATTGTTAGAATTAACACTGCTTTCAAATTATCCATAGTTTATTTATATTTTTTCTGTAAGCAGAACTTAATTTCCCTATTTTATTTGTTTATTTGAACTATCAGGCACAAAACAAAAAACAGGAAAATGAAGAAAAACTATGGGGCACAAAACTCACCAACACTTGGGGAATAGCAAGTAATTTGCAATTTGCTGACATAGATTGTTAACATTTTAATTTTTGCTAAAGCAACAAAACAGTCATATTGTACATTACAAAAAAATAAAAGTTGTGGACTTTTCATAGCCATGTTGCTTTTGATATTGTGCTTCTTTTCTCTCTTCTTTTGGGAAATTGAAAAGTGTTTGTTTGGCAGCTTATCGTCAAAACAAATCTCAAGTTTGGCAAAAGAAACGATGGCCTGTGTGCTTCACATTTCCGAACAATGGATAGTAGAAACAGTTTATTAAAATAGAATTGTAATTATTGTTACAATATTCTTTATCATGATCTACACACAGAAAGTGTTCACAGGAAAGAAAAGCAGCCATTCTGTCCAAGAGAGCTCTGGGAAAGAATTGCAACACTCTCAAACAGAATAGCCAACAGTCTTCATCAGCAAAGCAGTGGCAATTTTGACTGTTAAGAGGGAAATGTGGCGGATCAATTAGAGAAGAATAAAAGGGCTAATCAAAAGACCTTGGAGATAATCTTTGAACCTGTTTAAAATTAACTTTTAAAGACAATCTGAGGGAAATTGTTCAAAAACTTCACACTTTCCCTTTGGGTGACACCCAGCCTAGCAAATAAAATATGCCTGCATTTGTTTCCAGTTCATTTCTTCCTTAGTCGTGTTTGAAAGAAAAATAGATGACAATAGGTGTAATGCAGCTAATGATAAACTTTATTAATAGGTCTTAAGAAAAGTGTCGCAACCTGTTCCTGCAACCTTTCTGAGAATTCAGGTATTCCATGAGATATTACAGCATTGCTGTTAAGTATAGACACAATTAAATTACCTGTTCTTCTTCTTCACTGCCCGTTCCAGTTAAACTCAAAGAGCTATGATGCTTGTGAGAATCCGAAAACTGGGGGGTGGAATGAGGAAAAGTTTCAGTAATAGATGACAATATGAAATGTAATATAAACAAAAGCTATAGTCTCTATTAAGCCAGTATTTTTTCAAATTTTGCAAGTTAGGTAAACTTCAACTCCCAGAATTCCCCAGCCAGCATACAAACACAATACTATACCAACATCACACAGGCAACAATAATGTTTCTATAGAGCTCTAAAAATTAGGAGAAATCTGTAAATATGATAATGGAGGTTGTTTTTAGAAGAAAGCTGACCATATTTTCTAGAATTTACACAGTTTTCTATAAGAAAATACCAGAATAAGGGGCTTTCACAATTGATGACGTGTTCTCCACCAAGTCTTGAATCAATCCCTCTCCTGTTCATTTTTTCTATTCTCAACCATTGCAGACTCCTGATTTTTTTCCAAAATAATGGGTAGCAAAGCTTAATAGATGTTATACACCTTAAAGTAACGGCAACATTATGAAAAAAACCACAGGAAAAAAAGATGTAGCCTAAGCATGTTTGTGCCACAATTAGATGAAAGTTGGAAAGGCCTTAAGATTAGTTATCATTTTCTTTCTATTTCATTTTTATACTTTTTTGAATCTTTTCTTTCTGAACAGTATCACAGTCCGGAAGGATCTCTGAGAAATTTACTACAATAAATATTCCCGCTATCATTTGATATGATTCTAGGCTATTCCATTTCTTACAGTTATTCTTATGTTTATGTAGCTTTCAAAACACTTTTCCCTTAGAAAAACAGGGTTTTATCTATAGTATACAAATATTTGAATATCTTTAATATTAAACTTCTGTCATTTACCATTACTACAAAGTGCAATATGAATCAGATGAGAAACACAATCCATAATTATAAAATGCATTTCCAAATTTATCCTACCTTTGGTGTATTGGGATCTAGAATTTCTTGTAGCAAGTATGTTTCTGGTGGGCTCCTGGGTAAACCATCATCTTCTGAACTCATACCCGCATCCTCTTGTTTTTTGGAAGGCGTTCCAAATGGATAGGAGAGACCCATTTTCCAGTTTTGCTGGAGTTTCACCTACAATACAAAATATTGAGTTTTAATACATTTCTTATACTACTAAAATAATATATTTGCTTTCATGAAAGAAAAAATAATGTAATCACCTTCTGTTCCCAAAATCAAAAGTACAGTTTCTTTTTTTGTGTTCAGCAGAAAGATGCATGTGGATAATGTCATTTTATTCAGCCTCTTGTCCTTTATCTTATTTGATTATATATAAGGAGAGTGCGAATTTACACAATGCTTACTTATTGTTGTGACCCACTTTTATTAAATTATGTTGTAAATAATAAACAAAACAATGTTGATCCTGCCCTTGGGGCCTAGGTCAAGGGAGTTTAGTAGCAGGAAAATGAACAAGCAATTATATTCTGTTCACAGTTCTTCACGCTAATTACTAATAAAGAAGGACAGGATATTTCTTCCGAAACTATGCACAGAATGAGCACATTCTTACTGCCCTCTCCAAAAGGTATGGTACTTTTGGGGTTTCAGTGTAGATCATATGATACAGTATAACCATCATATACGTAATCACCTTGATATTCAAGTTCCTTGGATGACTAAATTCTCCACATCATAAATTTAGAGAAACCCTATAGCAAATGTTTCTGTTGATTCACATGTTGAATATCATACTGCATATACCAAACACAAATCTGCAATCATACCAAAAAAATGAAAGAACCTGGAAATAATAGAAATCAATTATTTCAATAGTATTACCTGCAAAGACCTAATTCGATCAGAAACATTTTCCTGAGAAAATACTCGAGCTGGCCTAGGTGGATCTTGTGGAGTCTCAGAAATGAAAATGCTGTCATGTGACAAAGCTCTGTTTCCCATGATAGTTCTTTGCATCCTAGGAGAATATGGAAAGCTAATAAAACAACACATATTTAAACCTGGTCTTTTCAAGTAATGAAGTCTATTCGCAATGCAAATTTGAGTAGGAATATTTTGGTCTTCATGATTTTACATACAGACATTATTTTTGAATACCAGGTCTACTAGTGATCTAGATTCTCTAGGTAGAACGAAGTATAAGCCCATAATTTAGTTAGAAGGATCTAACCAATAAATCGGGTAATTAATAATTTGGGGTTCAGTCATAAGAGATGTCCAGCATATTTGCAGAATTGAAAAGGATTCTAGATAACACATTTCCAACCAGAGTCTGTAATTCTTCAGGCAACTTTAGTCCAGTCAGTTCCAAGCTGAAGTTGTAGGCATCAAATACTTGTCAGCCAACTACCGTAGATAGATTAGACCAAAAAATCAACTCTGTAATGCCTCCTAGTTTAATGAATTAGGAAGGTTCAAATTTTTAGGTCAGAATTGCTTCTCAATATTTACTCATTCTGAACTTTAAAAATGCTTCACTCCTTTTAACCAGTTAACAGTTCTTGCATATCCTCTATTAAAATCATCTCCCTTACTTTCTATACCAACTAATTTTTTTTAATGATGAGAACCAAAGGAGCATTCCTCTTTATCAAACTTTATATAAAAGTTTATCACCCCCAACTATACTACACTAATTGCAAACTTATGATTCTCTCACAGTTCCTGAGAATCTCTACTTTGTGATTACTTAGATAATGTTGTTGTTTTTTATAGATAATCATTATGCAATAAGTGTTCTTTTGTAGATTGCTATATCTGTTACAGGAGATAATTTTGTCCTAACAAAGGAAATACAATTTTCCTACAAAGATAATACATAGGCATCAGAATAGCTCAAAGCCCTTTTGTAAGAAAAAAATTAGGGAGAAAATAGCAGGATTCTCCTTGTATTAATTGCAAGGTACTTAAGGCAAGTATCATACATATTTATGTCTTTGCCAATTGATGTTAATTTATATTACCCTTCCAAATATTAAGACTTAAAATTAAACATTGCTTCATTAAATAAAGGTGCTATAGCAATGAACACAAAAAAGAGAAGCTATAAATAAGAACTATGAAGGTCTCCTAACACTGTTACAATAGTAAAAATAGCAGTAATATTATCCTTCCTCAATCTAGTGCTTTCCATATTTATTGAACTATAATTTCCATGTCTTTTTTTATTCTGAATGAGGATCAATTTCCAGAATGTTTACAGTAGCTTTTCTGTACATTGACTTTGAAGTCATTTTAATAGTACTACTAATAGGAGATAAAACCATTATGATTTTGTACAATAGCACCTTCTAATAGCAATACTGAGCAAGGCATTCTTTATTAGCATTATAAGACAACATTCAGGAACGAGAAACTTCCTGTTTGGCTTCTTCGCCGGCAGGTCGGAATCCACGATCGTCCGCGGTTTCGATCTGTGCTCTCTTGCTGGAACTCCT
>JAEANM010030263.1:0-10037 GCA_017656035.1 Myanophis thanlyinensis | reverse complement strand
GAATAATAAGATAGAGAAAATAAGGATAGAGAAAAGTAGGGAAGAGGATAAAATGTTGAGATAATATTGTTATAGTAGATATAGTATATAGAATTCTGATCCATATTAATTCAGATGTGGTTTGCATATGGAGGTTATTACAACATATGATTAATGAATTGTGTAACGAGTTGGGAACAGTGGTAAAATTTAATCAGTTTTACTACCAGTTCTGTGTGTGTTGCATCTGAAACTGAAGTTTTTCTGTTCCAGAGGCTGCCCAGCTGATTGGGAAGGCTGCAAAGGGCTGCAAAACAGCTACTCTGGGTGATTTAGGTAAATAAAACAGAAAACAATCAAGGGGATATATGATAAGAAAGGGCAGGGGTGGGTGGAGCCAAACTTGAATGCCACTACTGGTTCGGTAGAACTGTTGCATCCAGGCTGAATTTCACCACTGGTTGGGAATGAGAAAGAGAGTGGGTGGGTAAGAAATTTACACAATCCTAGTCTTCCAAAACAATTTTATTATGATGATAACAACTCTATGGTATCTTAAAAACACATATAATAAAATATGGACAGTGTTAAAGCAGTGAATGCCAATTAAGACTTCAACTACTGGAGTTACTGAAGTAGAAACTGAAGTAGTTAGATGAGTCTATGTCAGAAAAATATATTATGCTATTGTGTACTGTATATTATTGGGAAGGTACACCACTATTTGTGAAAACAAGAAGGATGTAGCTGGAATCTTGCCATGAAGGAGTGTGATTTTAAAATCAAATATATTCAAGGGAAGACAATTACAATGGAAAAACAAGCAAACATAGTTTTAGTACAGAAGACCCAGACTTCACTCTTAAACTTCTAAATAATAATAATAGGTACTAGTCATATATTTCAACCAAAGAATATATGAGAAGCTTTCTAATTATAAAAAAGTTAATACTGGAAAATGAATGAGTAAGTCAAGGATCTCTTCTAAATAATGCCAGTAGAAAGACGTCAAAGCTAAGAAGGCCTCAATCCTTAGCCACCTACATTTAAAGACAGGAGAACATAAAGAAAGGCATCTTCCAGTGAGACAGCATTTCAGCAATTGATAAATTTCCAGTAGAATTCTTTTTCTATACCTTTTAGTCACAATGAATAAAAATCCTTTGATCTTTCTGTTACCAAAGCAGATAACATTATAATAACAGTCATCCATCTAGATTAAACAAGTATTCATATTGAGCTAAGCTTTTCTACTTCTAAATGCTACATTCACACAAACTTAAATGAGCATTAAAAACATGCATAGGGAATAATATGACTTGCTATTGTTATTAACTCCACCAGGATGGTTCCCAAGACTAGTTCCAGGAAATATGAGTAGGAAGGTCACAGTATCCTGGCGTCCACCTGATAAACTGTTCACTGGCCCTCTGGCCAATGTAAGAACACAATATTGGATAAGATGGATCCTGGCTTGACCCAGCAGAGTTCTTCCTATGAGCCTTTCCTTGCTTGCATTTCATTGCAACATCCTCATATCCCAGAAACTTCTTTTTTTGTACTTAGTTTTTATGACATTGCTTTTATCTGATGTCTGGTCCATACCTAATGTCATCCCTACATGTACCCATGCTAAAGTAGTACTTTTACCCATGTTTCTCACAGGTTTTGCTGGGTTATGATTATGGTAAGGTGATTGCTGTGCATACTGACTCTTCTTGAGCCATTCTGTCATGGACCATAACAATAGCAATAGCACACAGTCTAATATACCACTTCATAGCACTGTCTAAGAGATTTACAGAGTCTGCATATTGCCCTCATTTTACAGACTTTGGAAGATGGAAGACTGAGTCAACCTTGAGCTAGTCAGGCTCAAACTCCTGGCTTTGGACAGTCAGCCTGCAATACTGCTTTCCACCACGGCTCCATGCAGATGAACCTCGGGTGTTAGGATCAGCTTAAAAGCTATTGGCTGCTTGGGTCATTCCCTTTCCTCTCTGGTCTCTGGGCATTGTGTGCCAAATCTATTGAACAATATCAAAAATCCACTTCTTTCAAGCCAGATTTTTTCCCCCAATATCTGTCAGGTCTAAAACTAAATCCAGGCTCAGAGACCCTAAAGAGCAGCTGACCATAGAAGAAGACATATATGTTCAAATGGAAAAGAAAGAGACGATTCTATCTGAACTAGTCAGCTGTTGTGGTTCAAGGTGCTTTTTAAGATAGAATATGGTTATTATCAATTGGTATTTAGCACAAAACCAGAGCAAGTTTATGACTAAAGCCCCAGTCCAGCTAATCTGCAATCCCTTATATTTCCTCCTACCCTGGCCCACATTAAGGATTAGTGACTGACAGATACTTTCCTACTGAATGATGGCATTAGATGGAAAGTAAAGTTTAAAAAATCTACCATGAACTTAATATTCCTTATATGTTATATGATATATGATTATATGATCATTTGTCTGACACATACCTACAGCAGTATCATCACCAGTTCAACAAATCTTATGCTGGAATATGTCTGCTGGTTCAATTCCTGGTGGAAAATATTTGTAAGTTAGCTGTGAGAAAAATCTTTATATCTTGAATCCTGAGATGGTTCTTCAGCTTATACACCTGACAGATTTGTGATTGCAATTGAATGCTAATTGTCCTGTCCTGTTTCATATTAAAGCATTTGAGAATGCATACAAATCCAAAACTCTTTTGCAGGATGCATTTCTTTTCTCATTTTAGCAGACCTTCTTGGATGACTTTTTTTTTCAGATGTTATCAAATAGTGGACTAACACAGACATACTGCCACCCACCACCTAGCCTTTTCTGGATCGCCTGTAGGACATGTTCCCTTCCAGTGAGCTATCTCTTTTCTAATAGACTTAATTATGTGCTGGTTATTATTACATTTATTTGAAAGGAAGAAAGTTTTCTTTCTCAGTTTCTTTTTTACATGGAAGGATCATCAGAGATTAGCTAGACATTTGTTCAATGAGATTTCTTGGTTTTTTATTTTTGATAGGAGGACATCTTATATTCAGGGCCAGATGGAAGAATAGATGTACTGGATTGCTGGCTGGAGCACTATTACACAGGATGATGTACAACAACAAATTGAAAGTTAATCCTGACAAGATAGCAGTGTTTGCAGGAAGTTGTACCTTTCTTCAAGGAAATGATAGTCAGCTTCCCTTAAATGATCAGGATTGCAGTCTGGGAAAGACATGGGTCCAGCACCATAACTGACAGACAAAGTAGCATCTGTGGCATAGAGTGGCTTTTTTCATTTCAGGTTGGTAGGTCATTAAACCCTACTGGAATAGATATTGTCTTATAACCTCTATATTATGTTCCCATAATAAGATGGCTTTCCTGACTGCTGACAAAGGAATCCACAAGTTCTTATCCATTCAAAGTGACAGAGTCATACTGAGTTTGGGATCAATAGCCTCAATGAATTCCTGCTACCAAAACTTGACTAACTTTTTTTAAATTCTCAGGTGCCTCCTTGAAGAAAGAAAGCTGTCAAGAAGGTTTGTGGGTACAGTATGTTTCTCCAATCTGTAATGATGTCAGTAGCATTCTTGGTCCATAGAAACTCTAGAACCCCTGATATTGAGGGATGAGGGATGAAGTAACTTTTTATTCTTCCAGGCTTTGCATGTCTGAGAACAAGTTATAATGCTGCAGCTTGCCCAGCATTACCACCTATATTGGTGCACTATATTTATTGTTTCTTGTTTTCTTGGATCATTCTGTTAGTTTTTCTGCAAATATTTGTAGTAAAGTGTCATATAGAAATTCATGAAATAAGTAGACAAATATTAGTCCTTTATAAATATATTGGAGAATAATCTCCCCAGTCCCTGAATTATTCCTGAATTCTCCCCAAAATACATGTTGATTGATTGATTATGTGCCACCCTTTTCAACTCCTAGTGACTACATAGATAGATCTTCTGCATGAACATCTGCCCATAATTTGGTCTTTCAGGTTTTCTGATGATGCACCTATCACCACTATAACTGTCCACCAACCTTGCTATTGATCATCCTCTTCTTCCCCCCCCCCCCCTGCCCCTTTCCCAGCCTTTTCCAGAGAACTAGATCTTTGCATAGTGGATCCAAAAGAGGATAATTTGAGCCTGGTCATTTGAGCCTCAAATGAGAACTCTGGATTGAATATTTGTAGAATTTAGCTTTAAACTGTGTAGGCCAATTTCACTCTGACTGATGTAGACCACCGTACAAGGTTGGAATGCATGTTTGGAAATGCTCCCCTTTGGGATGTGTGGCCATATCAACTCCAGCCATTTTAGCTCAATGGTTCTGTAAATATGTTTGAGCTACAAGCCATTTAGAATTAATTAGCCTGGTCGGGTGTGATCACTCTTCCAGATTTTACTTGAAAGGGTTTTTAGAAAGATCCTTTAGTGCCAATTTAATATTTGACATTTATTTTTAATCATCCTGAATTACATCAGTGCCAGTCTTTGCAGTCTCTTTAATTAATGGGAGAGATTCCACAGCTTATTCCTGCCTTCCTAAAAATAGCTCTCATTGACCTCTGTGGGGTTTACTCCCCAACGAGTATTTATCAATTTATAGTGTAACTTTCCTATTGAAATTGGCAATGTAAAAAAAAAAAAAGCATTGGCTGTATTGTATGAATTAATTGATAAATAATAGGATAAAGGAAGGGAGAAGGAAATGAATTAATAAGTAGTGAGAATTGTACTCTGTTGAAAAGATAAAAGTGGGGTTTTCTTTAACAAAACCAGAAAGAACTGTTTATTTTTGTTGTTAGGTTAAGTAACAAAAATGTAATGAGTGATTCACCTCCCATTACTACACCTGCTTGTACAGTTTAAATTAAAACCCAAACATTGCAAATCCTACTTCACAATGCCTTTCAGTGTTCAAGACTCTGCTTTAAAGGACCTCATTGTTTAGGAGATTAGCTCACTGCTTTTACTGGCTTCAAAGAAATGAGAATCTTCACTCACTTTTTCTATTGATCCCTGTTGATCAGATTAACTATGTTTTGGGTTCCTATTGAAAAGCAGAGACAAACAGAAGCATTTCTTAAACACTTGTGCAGAGGTTTGCTCAACTCAGGATTGCTTTCTACCTATTAGAAATGTAAAAAGACAATTACTAAGAAGTCAAAACAAAATAAAAGAAATTGCAGTAAATTCCATTAATTAAATACAAACATTTCCGGCTAATTATCTCAATCATAAAATGTTCTTTTCTGCCCTATAATTATGGTTTAGACTACACAATTAATGATGTAGCTGCTGCTTAGTTTTATCTAGATTTTTGATTAAAAATGCTCTTCTTGCCTGTGCCTAGAGGGTTCTCAAAATGAGAGTGTTGGTTCCACATACCACTTAAAGAAAAATGCCTGGAATTAAAATATTTCATACCACCTGAGCTGAAAATGATGCATCACAACACGTAAGCAAAGACACAACAGGGGAACATGTAGATATAATCAAATCAATTTTAGAATAACAAATGCCATAAAATCAAGTCACACATACACATACACACACACACACAGAAAAAAAAATCCAGGAGCAATGTTGGATATTAAATAACTTCATATGGGTTAAAGAACGTGTGGAAAGAGAAATACTACATTTAGAATTATAACTTTTAAAAGCAAGTATTTTTGATCTGGTGCTTGTGTGAAAGAAAAATAAAGATAAGCTTCACTAGGAAAATGGTGACAAGAAAATCTGAATTAAGAGAAATCTGCATTGCATTATGAGTGAGTTAAGTATGAAGCTGAACCATGCAGGACAGAGACATAAGAGTAAAAGGAAATGAATTGAGAGGGGTAGGAAGTGATTAAAGATCTGAAAGCATCAATCCAAACAACAGGAAGCATGCAACAAATCTTCAAAGCAAGTCTTTTAGGAAAGATAAGCTACAGTATCTCTACATTTATTGCCCCTAATGATCAGTGGGTTTATAGGTGAAGAAAGCCAGCACATAGACAGTTGAATTCCAATTGTTACATCATTTATGGCAGCAAAGCATGAAGCATAGTTTCATATGAAATTCATACAAGGCTTCATAAACTAGTGCCAGCATTTTTAACTGAGATTATAAATTTATTGGGAACGTAAAAAGATGTCACATGATCAGAAGCTAGACAATTCATTGGCTGTGTACATTTCAAAGCCATCTCTAGTATAGTGTATTACAGGACTAATATACTGAAAAGATGGGAAGAAGGTTGAGAAAGGAGACAGCAAAGTCTGAAAAGTGGGGTAGAAGTATATTAAAGAGTCAACAGAAAAAGGTTGTGTTCCTCCTAGTGATACAAAACCAGTTTCGATTGCATGTGACTTTCATGAATACATTCACAAGTCTCTGGTATCCCTTATTTGCAATAACCTGCAATTCACAAGAAAAAAATATGTGTAAGATTTGCCTTGAAATACACCTTTTGAACATATTTCTGAAAAATATATGTCTGTAAATATTTTCCCTCAGCATTTATATCTCTGAGCATTTTCAGTAAATATCTGTTGGAAAGGCAAAAAGGCCTGCAGCTGGGAATATTGTAGCCCAAACAAATTTGGTGATGTGGATCAGTTTGTTTTGTATTCAGAGCTTTCAAAGGCTGAATTTCTCAAACCACTTATTTATTTATTATTAATTTAATTTATATACCACCCCCTCTCCCTCAGGACTCGGGGCGGTTTACAGCCAATAAAAACAGAATATAAATACAAAAATACAATTAAAAGCAATTAAAATAATTAAACGATGGCCGATTAAATATCATTTTAAAATTCAGTTTAGATAATTAAAAGCAAAATATGAAATAGTTTATGAAATAAAATAAATAAAAAATAAAGAAATAAAATAATAAAACTGAGGGATCTATAGGGAGTCCTTGAGGTATGACCCTAGTGGAGGCTGCCCATCATGGTCATAACTTGTGAGCATCATAAAGCAGGTGACAATTTAAGAAACTTTTTTGTGGCAGTTGGTAAGCAAAACCATGGATTTTTATAGAATGCTTAGGATGCTGAAGGTATAATTCTAGTTTTCAGCAAAACTGTCATGAAACCCAGTCACCTAACTGTGTGTGGGGAAGAGGGAGAATTGCAAGTAATTGTAAATGCATCCCAGTTACTGCAGTTGTGTGATTGCGGGCTGGAGCCTGACCATCAGGACTTCCAATACAAATGGCAAGTACCCACCAGTTAGGTCCTTTGTAACTTTTAGCACAGGACTGTCAAACTCATGGCCTGCAGGCTGGATGCACCATGTGCTGGCAACAACCAGGCCCGGTTTAGCAAAGGGGAAAAAAGTCACAATACATCACGTGATGCTGCTGTGATGATACAAGTTGGATACCCCTCTTGTAGTAGCTGCTAAGCAATGTATAGTAAATCGAGGACTATCTGTATTTCACATAGCAAGCCAAGATAGAATGTGGGTTGTTTTGTTTTGACTTAGCAAGCTATACAAGTCCAGTTAACCAAGTTTAGTTAATATACTGAGGAAAAAAAAGTTACGTGTGGAAGAAGTCTCCAGTTTTGGGGGCTCTAGTAGGTTTATTTTGAATTTTGGCAGTGTGTGAGGGATTGTATTCTAGTCCTTGGTGGCTTTGGGTTAGTCATACTCTCTAAACCCTAGAAAGAAAGCAATTGTGTTTCTGAAAGTTGTCAAAGCAAGAATATGGACTCAAAGCCACAGTGGCCAGGAGTCAAGATTTATTTGACGACACAAACTTATAAAATAGCTGTTTCACCATCCATATTAGTACAAGACTGGTCAAGAATAATTTAAGTGTGTTCCTTGATGTGAATGGCAAATAAAATATCTCTACAGAACCAATATTTGAAAAATCAAAGAATTTATTTATTTTTTCCTGTGACTTTCAACATATCTCTTAGAATGGTTAGAAGAATTAGGGTTCATTTATATCATACCTAAAAGGCTTCTTATTGGTGTAACCAATAAGTCTTTAATTGTTTGTATGCAGTTTTTATACCTGAATTAATATAATGAATGGAACAAGGTCACATTTTACTACTTTGACCAGAAATGTAATCTTCCAAAATACAGCTTTATTGCTTTATTTTATCAGTCAAGGCTGGATAAGGTCACCAGTATTTATTTCAGAATGATGTAAGATATGAAGACATACTATATGTCAACTTCATTTTCCGTATGCGGTCTGGATTTATGCTGTCAGATATGTGAAGCAGAGGGTTATTTCTCTTTCCCCCTTATAAATCCACAAGGCAGGTTGGCTTTATTTTGCTAGATTCCCCAAACATATCTCATTTCTCTTTATTACCTTCTTAAGGCTTTGCATCTTTACTCAAGACTCAACTTTCTGGTAGCACAGTTCATGAATCACTTCACAACATGCCAAGAATAATGACAGCTGGATTTTTACTTCAAATAATATGGTGTACCTTCATTAAAACAACAACAACAAAACACCTGTCCTCAGTTCTAATAATCTAGTTTTCTTTAGAGCCTAATGATGAACTCCAGAGGTTTTCCTAATTAGAAGCAAACCCTATAGAGCGAAATTCAACTTGATAATGACAAATTTATACAGCTTTCGGGGTTAGGGTTAGGGTTAGGGTTAGAATTAGGGATTTGGCAAATTAATAATATATTGCTCTGTATCTGAGAGAAGGAATATTTTAGACTGTTCTGCAGTGTCTTCCTGTCAAGTAACCTCTATTGTGTCAGGTAGCTGCATCAGTCTGACCAAGTCAAGCTCTAAAAAACAAACAAACTTCAACTTCAGTCAATTTCTGGAGAACAGGCTTATCACTCTATCACACATATACACAGGAGTTTCATGGCTTATAAATAATCATTTGATAGGAACTTTGATAGCTTTAAGCAACCTCTCCAGAAAACTATAGATTCTTTTTTAAGGCAGTTCTAGAAAACAAACAAAGAAAAAAACCACACCATTGATTTAAAGCAGGCCAGATCTGTTCATCTGTTTAATATGATTTGAAGCAGATAATTTGGAAAATTATCATGTGTTGCTTTGAAATCAAAGGGATGATCTCTTGCTCCTAATTAGTCCCCAAGAGAGTATATTTTCCTAACAGGATGAAATAATAAATTGATATAAGAGAAGTTTAATACCAGAGATGACTTTATACTAGATTGGACTACTAGTTTAGGAACCTAAAAAATGGACACACATATACACACACACAGAGAGAGAACTATAACTGTTAATTAAAGTATTCAAAATAGAGGGAGCTTCTTGGATCTGATCCAAGAGTTATCTAGCAATGCAAATAAAGCTAAATGTAACTGGTTCAGTTTGGGTTTCTAATTGGTTTTTAATGCATACTGGTTTTAATTTCTTCAAATATCATTTATTTATTTGATTTCTATACCGCCTCCCTCCCGAAGGATGCATGTAAAGAAGTTGTTCAGCTGATTCAGAGGCAATTCTTTTATCGGGAATTTCTCTTTTACATGTTCACATTAAAGTAAAAGTATTCTTCCACTTCTACTACACCAGGGGTGTCAAACTCAATTTTATTGAGGGCTGCATCAGGCTTGTATTTCACCTTGGGGGAGGGGGGGGTCAGGATGGGCATGACCAGAGTGGGTGTGACCAGTTCAATGTCACTTATGTTGGGGGTGTCACTTATGTTGTGTGGCAGCCCAAGTGCTCTCCCAGAGAAAACAGGCTCCCGATCTCTGTTTTTGGCTGCTATGACCTCCTGCAACCCTCTGCCAATGAAAATGGAATTCAGGAGGGCCACACATGGCCCTTCTGAGCTCTGTATTCACTGGCAGAGGCATAACAGGCTGGTCTTTCATTGTGCCCCAGGGGCCAGATCTAAGCAGCCTGTGGGCCAGTTTGACACCCCTATGCTACACAAAGTAGTTAATGACCCCATCCATTAAAGATAGTTAATGACCCCGGCCACCCCAACAATACTGTTTGCCATGATGTGGTCGGGAAAACGTTTTCACTCTCTGAAGGCAAACACAGAAAGAATGAAGAAAAGCTTCTTTCCACAGGCAATACGG
>JAEANM010030262.1:0-10037 GCA_017656035.1 Myanophis thanlyinensis | reverse complement strand
ATTTGCCAAAAAAGCCTCAAAAATGGTCTCAAAAGCCTCAAAAACAGGCCCCAAAAGCCTCAAAATGGGCTAAAAAAACCTCAAAAATGGGCAAAAGGCCTAAAAAATGGCCCCCCAAAGCCCCCAAAATTTGCCAAAAAAGCCTCAAAAATGGTCTCAAAAGCCTCAAAAACAGGCCCCAAAAGCCTCAAAATGGGCTAAAAAACCTCAAAAATGGGCAAAAGGCCTCAAAAACAACCTCAAAAATGGGCCCCCAAAGCCCCAAAAATTGGCCAAAAATGCCTCAGAAATGGGCAAAAGAAAAGCCTCAAAAAAGGGTGGAAAAAAGGCCCCAAAATGGAGCAGGATCCCTGTGTGTGTGTGTGTGTGTGTGTGACGTGATCCCCTTTGGCGACCTTCTGACAAACAAAGTCCATGGGGAAGTCCATTCACTGAACGACGAATTATTTAGTTAAGCTACCAAGTGACTAACTTAAAATTATTAACAACTGCAGTGACTCACTTAAACAATTGTGGCAAGGAAGGCCATAAAAAGGAGCAAATCTGCAAATTTAGCAAGTGTCTTGCTTAGCAATGAAATTTGGGGCTCAATTGTGGTCGTAAGTCGAGGACTACCTGTATAAGGAAGGCTACAGCCTCTTTGGGTTGCAAAAGGCTCCTTAACCCAGAGCAGCAAAACCACCCAAAACGGTTCAGGGCAGCTCCAAAAATTAAATCAAGGATTAAAAAGCTGGCTTTGGTACACACACACACCACACACACACGTGCCTGCGCTCACCAAGGAAGAAGCCACACCGTCCACCCAGCTCAACATCCCCTGGGAAAACGAACATCCTTTTTTTACCTGTGATACTGGTTCTGCAAAAATTGGAATTCTTCTTTGATCCTGTCCAAAATCTCGGGGTAAGTCAGTTTCAAAGACTGGGGGGCGGTTGATACGACGCTGGCGGCTGCTGCGGCGGCAACAGCCGCGGTGGCCACAGGTGGTGTCTGTAGGTGAGCCTGGGACAGAAACAAAAAGAGAGAGAAAGTGGTCAAAGTGACCCATGGCAGAACAAGCATCATGCACAGGGGTGGGTGGGTGGGAAAGGGGGGCTTGTGCCCCTCCCATTGTGTTGTGCCCTTTGGAAAGAGGCCTGCCTCCCCCCTTCCCCCTCCCTCTTTCCCAATGGTGATTCGCTTAATAACCACTGCAATAAAAGGTCATCCATTCATATGATGACTATGAAATGAATCATTCAGTTCTTTTTTGCGAACAATGGTTTCGCTTAATGGCCTGGATTCACATAACAATGGTGGAGAATTCCAGGAGTTGAAGTCCCATAAGTCTTAAACATTACTGCTGTTCCGACACCCCCCTCCCCCAGATGAAAGAATTGCTTGGAGTGAAAACTTTTCCAAGCTTAGAAATGCTTTAAACCAACCCACACCAGAAAATTTGCTTTCATGGCACACACCCCCACCTCCCACTGCTTGGGCATGATTTACTGCTTTGACTCCAGGTGTCTTAGGCTAATTTGCAGCATTCAAAACCGATGCAAAAAAGGTATTTTTAATGTTCAAGTTCCAATCAGCTTAGAGGTGATTCCCCACAAACCGAGCACCACCAAAACGAACGAACTCCGTTTGGCTTTAAGGCACAAGTTCATCCCAGCCAGTTAAACATTTGCCACTTTGGCTTTTTATAAGTTCCAGAGAAGAATTTCCAAGCATTGGAGTTTGCTCACTAGCAATGTTTACTCAACAAGGTATAGAATACAGGTAGTCCTCGACTTACGAACCGCGGTTGAGACCAAAATTTCAGTTGTTAAGTGAAAACATTTGTTAAGTTCAAGGTTGACCCAGCCTTCCATCCTTCTGAGGTCGGTAAAATAAGGACCCAAATAGTTGGAAGGGCAAGAGGCTGACTTTGTAAATCGCTTAGAGAGGTCTTGAAGCACTGTGAAGCAGTATATAAGTCTTAAGTGCTATTGCTAAGTGAATTCCACCCCATTTTACGACTTTTCTTGCCGCCGTTAAGTGAATCATTGCAGTTGTTAAGTTAGTCACCCGGCTGTTAAGTGAATCTGGCTTCCCCATGGACTTTGCTTGTCAGAAGGTCGCAAAAGGGGATCACATGATTCCGGGACACTGTGACCGTCATAAATACAAGTCACAGTTGCCAAGTGTCTGAATTTTGATCACGTGACCACGGAGATGCTGCAATGATCGTCACCGTGAAAATCACTCATCAGTCGCTTTTTTCCCCACTATCGTCGTACCTTTGAACCATCACTAAATAAATGGTTGTAAGTCTGGGTCTACCTGAAGTTGACATGCAAAAATATTTTGCTACAAGCTCATTCTGCCTTTTGTTTATGTAGCATGATAGAAAAAAAGCAATCTATAATGGATTTAAACCAGGGGTGTCAAATTTGATTTCATTGAGGGCCACATCAGGGTTGTGTTTGACCTCAGAGTGTGTGTGTAAGAGTGTGTGTGGCCTCCTCGATGTCACTCATGTTGGGGACACCTGTGACAGCCTGAGTGCTCTGCCAACAAAAACGGGCTCCCGAGCTCCATTTCCAGCTGCGACGGCCTCCTGCAACCATGTCAACAAAAACGGGCTCCCGAGCTCCATTTCTGGCTGCGATGACCTCCTGCAACCATAAGCCAACAAAAACGGGCTCCCGAGCTCCATTTCTGGCTGCGATGATCTCCTGCAACCATAAGTCAACAAAAACGGGTTTCCGAGCTCTGTTTCCTGCTGTGACGACCTCCTGCAACCATAAGTCAACAAAAATGGCTCCCGAGCTCTGTTTTTTGCTGGCAGAGGATTGCAAGAGGCTGTCATAGCCAGAAACGGGACTTGGAAGCCTGTTTTGCGGGCAGAGGCACCAGGGGTCTGTCCCTCACTGTTTCCAGGGTGGCCCTGCAGGCCAGATCTAAACACCCCTCAAGCCAGATCTGGCCTGTGGGCCTTGAGTTTGACACCCCTGATTTATAGCAAAGTTTATACCTAGAATGATCAGAATTGTGCAAGACAATGGTCTTTCATATGACCTTTTAGGGAGTTAAAACTGAAACTCTGAAGAAGCTGGAAAGGAAGAACATGGATGCCTTTGAACCCGGTGGTGGGAGAAGGACTCTTGAGAAACTATGGACAGAAAGAAAGAAAAAACACAGAACAAATTCTTGCTCCACGTGGCAGCGCAGAACAGACTCCTGTTAACTTTTTCAGCCACAGGATGTGAAGAAGACCCACCTCTCTGGTCAACGCTGTGATGTTGGGAAAGGTGGAAGGAAAAAGAGAAGAGGGCCACCACAACAAGGAGAGTGGAAATGGAGATGGAGGCACCATTGAAAGAGCTGAAGGACCAGGCTGGAGAAAGATTTCCATGGAGAAAATCCATCTATGGGGTCAACTGACAGTGATTTGTTGGTATGTAATTAATTGGTCAATCGATGCAAAAGCTCAACTCCCTGGAGAAGGCTTTGATTCTGGGAAAGATGACAGGAAAGAGAAGAAGGGGATGGCCAGAATCAAGGAGAACGGACTTGATTTACAGCTGCAAGTTGGGGACGACTGGAAGATTCAAAGGACCCAATTTGGGGACAGATGTTCATGGAGTTTTATCTATCTATGTGGTCACTCAGAGTCAACCCTAGCTCAATGCACACAATCAATCAATGAAAACTATTTCAGAAGGTCAACTCGTCCCTAAATTATTTTTCTCGTCTAAGTAAAGCCATCAGCTTAATTCTCCGTCTCCTTCTCCCCCTATTAAAACCACAACCTTAACTATCAAAAATCAGCTGGGTGACTTTGGGCCAATCACCAGCACCGGAACGCTGGGCACAGAGGACCGAGTGCAGGTGATCGATGGGCTCCACCGGGGCAGGCCCAGACGGCAACGACGGCACAGAGGACCAAGCCGGAACGGAGCACAGAGGCGAGGAAGACTGCAGGAAACAGCTGAGGCACCGAGGCGGAAGCCACGTGGACTGCCGAGACGTTGTGAGGTGGCAGCGGCAGCGCCGAAGACGATGGCGCTGAGAAGAACAAGTGGAGGACTTCCAGAGACACTGAGGAGCCGAGACGACTACTACAAGCTAACCATCGAGGTCTGCCAGAGCAGCAGCACCACGAGCGGCCTCAGACAACCAGGCCCACCAGCAACAGCACCACCAGGAGCAGCCTTGGCTAACCAGACCACTGGAGGCAGCAGCACCTGGAGCAGACCCACAGCGAAAACCTCAAGGAACAGGGAGGACTGCTGTGTGTGAGTAGCCGTGGGATATCAGACATCCCACCCCTCTCACCCTCCCAGGATTTCAAAGTATAAACCCAATTGTACATTTAATTTAATCTTATTCTAACTTCCTAAAGTGTAAATTTCCTAAATCTCAATTGTAAATGTTTTAATTTTCATAACCACGAGCGGTTACACAAAGCATTTCACTACATATTGTACCATGTATGATTATGTATGTGATAAATAAAACCTGAATCTGAATCTGATTGTAAATTCTAGTCCCGCCTTAGACATGAAAGTTGACAGGATGAGTTTGGGTCAATTACCAGGAGACTGTGAGTTCTAGTCACGCCTTAGGCATGAAAGCCGACTGGGTTACTTTGGGCCAATCACCAGGAGACTGTAAATTCTAGTTCCACCTTAGGCATGAAAGCCGACTGGGTTACTTTGGGCCAATCACCAGGAGACTGTAAATTCTAGTTCCACCTTAGGCATGAAAACCGACTGGGTTACTTTGGGCCAATCACCAGGAGACTGTGAGTTCTAGTCCCGCTTTAGGCATGAAGACCAGCCAGGTGAGTTTGGGCCAGTCCCTCTCTCTCAGCCCAACCCCACCTCACAGGGTTGTTTTTGCTCTGAGAAAAACGAGGAAGAAAAAATTATTAGGGATGTTCGCTGGCTGGTGTTATTTATTAAAAAAAAAGGTAATAAAGGAGAGACAGATAAATAATTTTTTTTAAAAAAACAATCCCAACAGTGCGAAACACATCCATCATGGAAAACACTGACATTTGAGTAAGAGTTAAATCAACCTAAAACAAAGTAAACTTTTTAATTTTTTTGATGGGAGTTTGAAACGTAAAATATTTAAGAAACTAAAGCTAGAAGTGGAAAGGAAATCTAAAAAGCCAGAGATAACTTACCGGGGGCCGATTTTGGGAGAACATCCTTGTAAATCAACCATAGGTTTGTTGATTTTAGGCAAGGTCACTATCTCTCCGGTTTTGGGGGCAGCCCACGTTCTGGGGGTAACCTAGGGAGAATAAGACGGTTAGATGGTTAAATTGGAAGCACTGGTTATCTTATCCTGGTCCCAAGTCAGAAATTACGGGCACTTCAGCCACATTAAGACGGGTGAACTACAACTCCCAGAATTCCCCCAGCCAAACATCCTGAGAGTTGAAGTCCACCTCATAAAACCACAGTTGGAAAAAAAAACCACACTGAATTTCAGCACATTTTAAGTACAAACCTAAAAGCAAAGCCTTAGAAATGGCTGACCAGATTTTCAAAATGAGCCCTGTATATTATTCCAGCAGTTATAAAATTTGACTGAACCAGGATTGCCTATCGGCGTTTTATTTCTTTTACACCCAATTTGTTTTATACCACATACTGTAGTTGCCTCGAAACAAAATGGTGGGGGCGGCATCGGACAAATGAATAGGAAATAAAAGAAACCCACAAGTCATGTTTTGGTGATCAATGCCATCCTTTTGTTTTTGAGGATAACCAAGATTCTTGAGGACTAGCACCCCAGAAAGCCTTCCACGCCTTTCTCTTCTCCTTTCCAAAGTAGGGGTCACTGCCTCTTGTAGAAAGCCCTTCTACACTTCTAACTAGTGGTGGAATTCAATTTGTTTTACTACTGGTTCTGTGGGCGTGGCTTGGTGGGCGTGGCTGGGGGGGTCATGTGACGGGGTGGGCAGTTTCTGTAAGCAGGGCAATAAAGATTAGGCTAGAAACAACCCCAGGATGTTTCTTTCCTGCCTTCCTTACAGGATTAACCCTGCAAAGTGGGAAAAAAACAAAAGGAGATTTCTTCTAACAACCGGTTCTCCAAACTGCTTGGAAAGTTTACTACCGGTTCTACTGAACCTGCTAGAACTGGCTGAATTTCACCTCTGGTTCTAACCAAATTCATTTGACTCTGGTTTATCCATTGTACTCTCTTTTTTGCAATTCTGGTTTAATTTAAATCCTGATTTAGGATAGCAATAAGGAAGCCATCGTGGGAGGGAAATGTAGTTTAAATCACTAAAATATGCTCTGTTTTTTTGAAAGCAATAAAACGACCAAAAGAAATGAGATCCACAGGCCCAAAAATATTACAAGCCCCCTCCTTCAATAACCTATATTGTGCCCACTGAGGCCTAGAGCAATTACACGCAGTCCTCAATTTACAACCATCCCTTTAGTGACTAAACGGGACTTGAATAAAAATGACTTATGGCCAGTCCTTGCACTTACGACCACTGCAGCATCCCCCTATCACATGATCAAAATGTGGGTGCTTGGCAAACCAGCCTGCATTGATGACGCTTGCAAATGTCCTGGGATCGCATAATCGTCATTTTTGTGAATTTCTCCAGCCGGCTTCCGACAAACAAAGTCAACGGGGGAAGCAGAGTTCTCTTAACAAACCGCAGGCTTCACTTAACAATGATTTGCTTAACAACTGAGGCAACAACAAAAAAAAGGTTGTAAAATTGAGTGCAACTCATTTAACCATCGTCTTGCTTAGCAACAGAAATTCAGTGGCGCAGCGTCCTGGGGTTACATGACATTCACCAACCGGCTTCTGACAAACAAAGTCAACAGGGGAAGCTGAGTTCACTTAACAACAGCACCGATTTGCTTAACAACTGAGGCAAAAAAAAAAAAGGTTGTAAAATCGAGCATGACTCATTTAACCATCGTCTTGCTTAGCAACAGAAATTGAATGGCGCAGCGTCCTGAGGTCACGTGATCGTTATTTTTGCGACATTCCCCAGCCGGCTTATGACAAACAAAGTCAACAGAGGAAGCCGAGTTCGCTTAACAAACCGCAGGATTCACTTAACAACGGCGCCGATTTGCTTAACAACCGAGGCCCCCCCCCAAAAAAGGTTGTAAAATCGAGCGCAACTCATTTAACCATCATCTTGCTTAGCAACAGAAATTCAGCGGCGGTCGTTAAGCCGAGGAGATGCTACAGATTTATTTTTTGCCTAAACCGATAAAAAAAAATAAATCCAAAACTCATCACCATCATCGATTTGAGAGATGCTGAAAAGCCATCTGACCCCCCCAGCGAAGGGCCCTCTTTCACAGTCCGGAAGGATATTTGCTGTCTGCTGAGAAGGAAATGACACGGTAAACAAGGCTGCCTCTGGGCATGTCAAGGGCGTTTTATTTTTCCTCTCCTCCCGCTTCCAATTCCCAAGGCGACAAGATTTCAGGAAGCATAAATTTCCTTCTTAACACGTGTGACGGCTGGGAGGGGGGGTGGAAAGCCATCACAATTCAGCCCCCCTCCCCTTTTATTCCTCCAGGGGTGGGGGATGGAGAAAAAAACGACCTCCCACCATCACCCACCATCACCCACCTCCCACCACCACGTGGCTCCTTTCTCTTGTAATTTTATTTTATTTTTTTTGTTTCACCGTCACACACCATTCCCTCTTTCCAGCTGTTCTTACATGCGCCCCTCCATTAATTTTAAGTCTTTCCCCCACCCCACATTATTGCCTGCTTCGCAGGTAAGGATATAAAAATCTCCCAGCTGCAGCCTTTCCTGAAGGCATCCCCCCACCCACCCACCCACCCACCCACCCACCCCTTCCCCAATTCCTTGCATCCCAGCCAGATTTATCAGGAAGGATGAGCAATACTGAAAAAAACTGGCCTTCCAGTGGTGCATCTAATCGGCCCCAGGGGAAGGAAGGCATGCGGGTTGTGTTTGTGTTTGTGGTCACATTAGAATATTTGCACAAAAGAAATTTCACATAGCTAAAAATCTCCAGAAAAGTAAATATCCATGGGAAGCTTGAACTGATATCTTTGAAAATTCAAGTGGTCTATCTGATTCATAACATCCTAAATATCTCAAACTTTCTTTTGAAGCTCTGATCCCACTATTCCTTCCTGTCTTAACTATGCATCCAATATCTTCATTGAGCTTCAGCTAGCTGCTTTATGAATTTGTGATTATAGCCCTCATTATAGCCAAAGCATAATATTTTGAACATGAATAGTTGTTATTATTGTAAAAGAATGTGCGGGGATGTGTTTTTAAAGGATGGGGTAGAATTAACTAAAGGAAAAGGTATGGGGTTATCTGTGTTTCCGTCTCTTTGGGCAACAGAACAATAGTTTGCTTGTTAATGTTGGAATGTAGTCAATTTTCACAAAACTGGCACTCCTTATGCCCATGTGATACTATACATATATTACAGTAAAACATAAAAATTGTTTAATTTAATGGAACAATTTATTTTTTGGGAGTTAAAAGCATATACAATTTCATGAAAGTCAACAGTAGCATTCATTAATATCCCCATTAAAGGGGAAAATACAGAATCACTTAAGTCTTTTTCTTGCCCTTTTACATACAAAAGCTTACTGTTCAGAATTTAAAGTTTCTTGTGAATGTTGAGCTAATGTTGGACAGGAACAATAGGTTTCTATCCATTGCTAAAATACAGTGCCCAAGATCACTCACCATTAACCATACTGTTCTGGCATGGTTTAACAACTTTGAGAGGCTTATATTTGCCTCTAAGCTAAAGAATCATTCTTCAAATCAGACTGATATTAAAAGATGAACTATTCAAAAACTATTCTTTCTTTTAATAGTTGATCTAGCTTATGTAGGAAAGGCAGGAAAATATTAGTTAAGTTATTAGTGATGTACTTTTATTGGCTGTAATGGGAAGAAATGCCTTATGAGGTTGCAAGTATAGTATAGTAGCTAAATAACTCAGATGGTTTTTGACATAGACATTTGTATATGCTTATGGCCTTGAGATGTTTGCAGTTAGATGTGGGAGCAGACAGCAAATATCTTTCTCCAATATTTTATTATACTATGTTCACAAATTTCAAGTAAAGAATGAAGAGTACTTCTGTGTATAAACACACACATATTCCCCTTGATTTCTCAAATGCCATAAGAGAATAATTCTAACATTCTAATTCTAAAATGAGTTAAATTGTCAATGCCATTAACAATACTTCAGGACTACTTCAGTCATTTTACAATGGCAAGAATTGTGAGATTGGCTGCTCCCAAAGAATGCATTTCCTTACTTGCGATTTTATCTCACATAAATAGATGCCATGGTATCAGTTCCATAGGAGAGTGATGGTGAACCTTTTAGAGACCTAATGCCCGAACTGCAACCCAAAATCCACTTATTTATTGCAAAGTGCCAACATGGCAATTTGACCTGAATACTGAAATTTTAGTTTAGAAAAAACAACTCATACATTAACATCTTTTGTCTTAAAAGAAAAACACAATAACAGATATTTCAATGATACAAACAACTTTTTATTGAAAGGTAAAAGTTTGCATTTGGTGACCTTTTGAACTTGGGAAAGTTAAAAGAGTCAAGGCTTCTGGGTTATAGGAATAGTGTATGTAAGATAACACAGTGAACCCTAGACTTTTAGAGACAAGCTATAAATAGTTTTAATTCAGGCTTTGCGGATAACTTTTAGGACGGGGTTATGAACAGGCGGGGGAAAAACCAAGTTACTAATCAGGAAGGTATTTCGGCTAACCAATAACTGGGACTCTTCCGCACAACCCTGTTGAATAACACAACAGCCAAGCCAGGCATGTGGAAAGGTAGCAGGGGAAGAAGACTCATTACGTATGCTATGCCTCTCTTTTTCTTTCTTTCTCTCTCTCTGTCCCTGCTCCTTCAAAAAACCAGAGGGGAAATGGAGCAGTCACTTCTTTTTCCCAAAGCTTTCAGGGGCTTCCCAGCCTCCAGTGTGTTGTTCACCTCTCTCTCTCTTTTTTTTTCTTTCTTT
>JAEANM010030261.1:0-10037 GCA_017656035.1 Myanophis thanlyinensis | reverse complement strand
CTGAATTTCTGTCTTAAGATTTCTATTTTGTTTTTCTGTTTCTCTTTTAGGGGAAATATTCTGCCTTTTAATATTTTAATTTTTCTAGGAGAGGAGTGGGTGTTAACTTCTAACACTAGGTTGGATATGTTCTTGTTAATCTTCCGTTCCCTCAGGTGCTTTGCGGAATAGCTGGACCCCTTCTTCTCTGTGACAGCCCCTCAAATACTGGAAGACTGCTCTCACATCCCCCCCTGGTCCTTCTCTTCACTAGACAGACCTGGTGGACCCTTCATATCATGGAAGCTGACTGCTTTCCTTCTTGTCAACATGACTCTATAATTGAGCTTCCCTACTTCCTGTTAGCAATTACATCATTGCTCAAAGACAATAGAGAAGCTCAATTATAGCATGAATTTGTGCTCTATTAGGAGCCCTCCATGTTTACAGACCATCATTTGGGTTGTTTGAATACAGTAATAGCTACGAAGAAATCCCTGGAATGGATAAGTCCGCCTCCTGGTTCATTGCAGGCTCCTGAGCCATAGAATTCAAACACATTTTCCTCCGCCATCTTTCTTTGACGTTCCGGTCCATCTTCTATCCATCTCCAGTTGATAATAAAACGCCTCCCCCAGTCCTTCCTTTCTTGCCTTTCAGGAGGCTATTAAGACCCGTGGGGTTTTTTCCTGGGGTGTGGGAGAAAGTATGGAAGGGGGACAGCTGAGCCGGTTACCGGGTGGGCCAAAGGGGTGGGATTTGGTGGAAGGTTTTTGTGTTTTTGTTTCAATGTTTTTTGCTTATTGGTTTCACTGTTATTTGTGAGTTGCCCAGAATAGCTTAAAATGGGAGCCCTTTATTATAAATAAATAATCTTTTTCCTGCATTGGAGGTTGGAGCATGAACTAAAACGGTAATCCTAATTGATTAAAGGCCTAATTGATATTACTTGGTTACTGATTGTGCGGTAGCCAAGGACTTTTCCTGGGAAACCCTCCCCAGTTGTATACCCTATTATCCCCTTCTTAACCTTGTTTGTCTACTGAATTGACACATTTTTTTCTAATAACAAAGCTGAAAGAAAAACCAGAGCAGCCACAGGGGTGCGACTCTTGCCTCCCACAAACGGAACAGGCCAGGTCCAGGAAAGAGAGAAAGCTCCGTTAAAAGTAGGAACGGCTCCTTCCTCTGCCACCACTGGCGATACATTTGCACTCACACAAGAGGCCTGGTTACTGAATTAACTGGGGTCCAGGGTTAGGTTCCCATAATCAACTGAAAGTGTCAGAGACTGGACTTGCAAACTATGTTAAGCCAGCCTCCCCCATCCCCAAAAACGGAAGTTTAATGCTACCCTGGGTTAGTGTGTTGGGCCAAGGCATATGGCAGGCTGATTGGAATTAAGTGAAGCCTCTTCCATTTTGCCCAGCTCAGGAGACGATTGTCCTGCAGGCCTGGCTCAGAATGAGTTGCCGAGGCAGAATCCTCCCAAGCAGGACTATCCCCCAGAGAGGACCTGTTGAGCCGGAAAGGCCTCCTCAGTGGTGGCCCTGCTCTCTCCCTTGGAAGTGAGGATGGCCTCCTTCCTCCTGCATTTTGGGGTCCGGTTTTAAACATGTTATGCCAGTGGATGTTCACCCCCTGGTTTGTCTTGGTGTCTCTTGAAAAGACTTTTTATATTATATTTTAACTGTAAACTGCCAACTAGAATCCCAGTTGAATCCCAAAATGGCGGCTCAATTTCACTGTGCTGCACAAGACGCTCTCCCAGCAAGAGAAGCAGCAACGAAGGGAAGCAGCTGCCCAGCCGGAGAGCACACAGCACATCTCCGTGAGTGACCGAGGTTCGGCAAGGAATGGAAGAAGCGGCTGCAAAATCTCCACTGCAGCACTTTCCGGAGGGATCTTCTTAAAGGTAAGAACAACCATCTGGTCCATTCCCAAACCGCTTCAGCCCTCCTGCACCCACGCGCCCTGCAGCCCTTCGGCCTAGCATGGCAGACTGTAGGCCAAATGAATTGCTTCAGCCTGGGGGGGCAGAGTTTGAGGCCAGAGGGGGTGGCGGCAAAGACCAGAACAGGGACTAGCGCTTCCCCTGACCTGGCCTAGGCAAAGGGCGATTGGGTGGAGGCTCCAGAGCAAGGCCGGAGCCGGGGAATGGCACGTCCTTCGACCCAGCCGTGGCAGCTGCAAGGGAAGGCAGGCAAGCCTGGGGATGAGGGGGGGGGGAATGCTACATAGGCCGCGAGCGCCAATCCGACAGCCATGGCAGAAGGCAGGCAAACCCAGGGATGCGGGGGGGGGGGGGGCAGCTAGCTAAGCTGCGTGTAATTTAACCATGACATGGTGGCAAAGTTGTGTGCAATTTAGCAGTGGCGAAGCAAGGCAGGCAAGCCGGGGGGGGACGGGGGGGGGGGGCTAGCTAGATTGCACTGTGTGTGTGAGATGGAGCTGCAGTGGCGAGGCAAGGCAGGCAAGACTAGGTGGGGTGAAGCGCACGCACACCGAACTGGTAGTAAAACTGGTTGCATCCCACCACTGGCCAACTTCCAGATGTATAAATAGCTGAATAGAGAAGCAGTTTAAACATCTTCCACCAACCCGAAGCTTCCAATTTTTCATTTATGAGATCAAGGGTGACCTTCGTGTCTACCGATGCTGAGAAGAATTTCCCGTCCCTTGTCTTGCTGGATTTACATATTCAGTGCTTTAGTTCGAGGATCTCCAAACTTGGCAACTTTACGATTTATGGATTTCAGTTCCTAGAATTCCCCAGCCAGCTATGTTGAAGTCCACAAGAAACTCAATAAAATGACCTGGAAGGGACCTGGGAGGTCTTCTAATGCAATCCCCTGCTCCAGCAGGACACCCTATACCATTTCAGGCAGTCTCTTTTTAAAAACCTCCAGCCATGAAGCACCAGTGATGAAGTCTTAAAGTTGCCAAGCTTGGAGACTCCTGTTGTAGTATGAAGCCACTCTTTGTTTTTAAATATCCTTTCCTGGATTTTTTTTAGCAAGAATTTAATCTTCCTTCCGCTTATTTGATAAGTATTGGGTGTACAGTTCCTCTGCGGTGTTAATGCAGAGAGAGAGACGGGTCAGTAATGGGCCTGGTCCACCCTACCTCCTTCTTTGAATGCTCCTCCTCCAACCGGCTCATTGCAAAGAGATTCGGAGTCCAAATCTCCTCACAGATCCCTATACAGATTTGGCAGTTGTTGAGCAGGGAGAGTCAAATCTCCACTCCTGGCCTCTTTAGCCAACAGGAAGCCATCTCACATTCTGACTCCATGAATGTTAAAGGAAGAGCCCTTTTGCTATTAAACACCACCTGCGTTAGGTGGGGTGGAGGGAGTGTTTGGATGACCTTCTACTGGGAATGAGCGCCTGCCAGGATCTTTGCACAGAGACTTCTTCAAGGACGTGCTTCAAACAAGAGGAGGGCTATCAGGTCAGCGATAGCTGCCCTGTATCCAGGGAAGGATTTCTCAACTTCAGCAACTTTAAGATTGAGAAATGCCAGCCTTGATATCTGAGCAGGTAAAGTCCAGGTATTGTGTATCTCCTAGCAACTTCTCCCCATTCAGGTTTCTTACATGTTTCGTTTTTTGTAAAGCAGCCACAAAGTTCAATCTCCTCACCCCCATCCGTTGGGCTTATTTCAGCCCATTCAGTTGCTTTTCAGTATAAAACAAAATTCCCCTGATTTGCAAGCAATGCTTTATATCGAACCATGGGAAATAGTAGAGTGCATAATGTCACTAGAAGGCAAAATCACGAAACTCCGTCTTACTTATTTTGGCCATGTCGTGCGGGGTAATTCAGTGTAGAAAGTGACCGTGTAGGGAAGAGTTAGTGGTAAAAGGAAACTTGGCTGCTGCCAAAGAAGACAGTGGCTGGAGACCATTAGCCAGAGTGTGGATTGTCAGACCTACCTATTCTCCCCTTCCCCAAGTATCCGCTCTGTTCCCAAGGTTGGAGTGATAAAAGACAGCATCTTCCAGGGAGGGTGCCTATTTGTGGAGCAGGGCTGATGTCACCAGAACTATGACCATATTATGCCCTCTTTAAATATTTAACCAAATTGAGGGGGGCAGTTTACAATCCAGTCTCAGCATACACAGCTACTCTTGTTTTAATGGCTGCCATCCTGTCGTAACAGAAGAGCCATGAATTTTCCAACTGTTGAATGAAGAGAACAAACGAAACGAAGCAATATTGTCTTTCCATTCATTGCACGAATATTGGAAAAGTTCAGGAGGATCTTCAGCCAACACAACATACATGCACACTTCAAACCCAAGAATACTCTAAGGCAGAAGCTTATCCATCCCAAGAATAAAACACCCAAACAAACTGAGTAACATGATACATGCAGTATAATCACTGAGCCACGTGCAGATCTGTACCTTGGGGAAACAAAACAACTCCTTCATAAATGCATGGCACCACATAGGAGAACAAACCCATCAGGGCTAGATTCAGAAGTCAGCTGTATTTGAAAGACAAAGGCAGTTTGGACAGAGAGGATCACTTTGAAGACAGCAGTTTGGACAGAGAGGATCACTGGTTTGAAAGAGGGGTCAAAGAGGCCATCTGTATCTAAATTGAACAGCCCTCCTTCAACAAGAGGGGGAAGGGATACGGCATCATCTATCTCCAGCCTATAACATAGTCCTTTCAGGAGTTCCAACAAGGCTCCGCCCCCATTTGCACCACTCAGGTGACCCTGAGGACACAGACAAACCTCCAAGCAGCCTCAACAATCCTCTGAAAGGATGCAAATGACCAGCTGTCTGCAAGGACTATAAATCCTTCCATCCCACCCCACCCAGTCAGAACTGAAACTTCTTAGATGAGCAGCGAAACATCTTCAAAAAAAAACCAGAAAGTCCAGCTGCCTCTTGAAAAAGCACCTTTGGACCAACCATGACCTTGGATGATGAGAGTCTCCATGGACATTTACTGAATGAAGGTGGATGTTAGGAAAGAGGATGGGGAATAATGCTGCAGACTACCAGCGAAGGATGTGGGCTTACTCCAAAAAGGATGCTTGAGGGAACGATGTGAAGTGGAAGAGACTCTGCATAAGAGAAAAATGAATATGAAAATGATTGCTACAGAAATGAAGAATGAGAAATATAGAGAGAGTGCATATAGAAAGTGCAAAAATGTAGCAAAAACAATCAATAAATGGTTAAGATTATAAAAAGACAAAAAATATAAGGCAGTTTTAATAGACAAATTGCTTCAGAAGTAGGCGAAGGGACTAAACAAGGAGCTTCTGCCAGAATAAATAGGATTGAAAATGAAAGAGATAAAATAGTTTGAGACAAAACTTAAGTGAAGGGACGGCAGAAGGAATATTTCTGAGATTTGTATGTCGAGACACAACAAAGAGTAGAATTGAAGACGAACACTCTACATGTTGGCATCCAAGCAAAGACTGCCGTCCAGAAGGTCTAATTCCTGTGAAGATTTTGAAAAATGGGAAGGCTGTAACTGTAGCAGGAGGTGTGCCCACAGAAAGATTGTGATCCTTGTTTGGGTGAAGACTGCATCTAGACTGCAAAGAGAAAGATTATGTCCCTGGAAGAGGAAAATGAGTTCACAAATCTTCTATATTAAAATCCAGTATTCATTTCTCTTTTTCACTTCCTTTCATGTACACAATTATGCAACAACACCCACCATTGCCTTTTGTTTCTCATGAGTATGACACTGGCCTTGCATCATCTCCAGTCCACGAGTTACACCACCTTCTCCTGCTTGGTTCCACATTGCACAACCAAATCTCTTGCAGACAAGATTGGAGCAAGGCCTTGCCAAGGTCCCCAGAGCTCTCCTCTGGCCACAGTGAGGGTCGCGGGTGGACAAGCACCGACAAAGGCACATATCTGCACCCCAGGCCAATTTCCCATTCAGCAGAGTGCTACAGGAGGAGGAACAACTGAATCCCAAGCCTTTGGAGCATGGTCAGCTTCTGTCCGCCCAGGGTCCATCAGTGCCCTCGACCACAGGACTCCCTTTGGGCAGAAGAGCTCAGAATCACCCATCAGAATGAAGACAGCTGTGCTGTGCTGCAGCTGCGAAGTCTGAGCTAGGCACTTGCCCCAAGAACCTCTAAACTTTGCCCAACCTAGAACAGAAAAGTTGTCTCCTCTGAGATACCCAGAGGGGAGGCATCCTGTGCAGGATCTGGAACAGTTAAGCTTTTATCCTGCAAAGATGCCTCTCTCAGCCAGCTGCAGCGGGCATCTGTGACTCACCTGGAGTGGAAGTTGCTACAGGGCAGGGAGGGCTGACCTGGAAGCGTGCAGGGCTGAGCCTGTCGAGAGGGGAGCCCCGCGGACTGGTAGCCATGGCTCCTCTTCCTGGTGGGGAAGGGGGTGGAGGGTACTGTGTGTTGAGCTGGGATGTGAGGCCAGATGGATGTCGCTGTCGAATGCCCAGCCGCAAGATGGTATTCTGGGAATTTTGGGTTGAATCCAAGTCGGAAGCTTCAAGGAAGGCCTGGTTGGCTAAAGGTTCTGTGGGGAGGACAAATGGGGAAGCCTGGGTCAGCCTCTTGCTGCCGAGGGGAAAGAACCACCCTGAGCCTTCACAACACCTTGACCGCCACCCCATATTGGATTTCACAGATTTCCACCCCTTCTTTGATGGCATGCAGGGAGTGGGTGGAGAATCAGGCTGCCAGGTCTCCCTGCATGTTCTTCCTCAAGTGGACCTCTGCCCTGTCTGCATCTACCATGGGGGAACTTAGAGATATGGAAGTCCTCATAGCAATGCATGGAGGAGCTCCACCTGGATCACCTTTGGATGAGCAGGGATAACATTGGACTGAGGCAGATGGTGATGGAGGCCACCATTGTTGGTGAGGTTCTCCTGAACCTTCTGCTGATGCCTTTTGAGGAATAGCCAAAACCAGGGGATGGAGGACCTCTTTTTCCTCCATAGCTTCACAAAGTAACCTTCTCAGCTCATCTCTGGGCAGCACCCCTTTGTGGGACTTTCCCCTGACTGGCTGCATAAGAAGGGGCAACCCCTGATGGCAAGCGGCTGGGTGGCGCTTGATTGTGGAGCTGGGCTGTCACCCAACTTCCATCCCCAAGGTCTCCAGGCCAAGGTCTGCCCAAGCTGCCCTGACCCCTTGGGATGCTGCTATAGTTCAGCACAGGGGCCAAGTAGACATGTGGGAACCCCTGGATCAGGGCCTGGGGCAGCCCAAGGGGCTCTTATTTGGTTGGAGTCAAAGGCATGCCCATATTCTACCCCACCCCCCCATGACACCTTGTTCATCCAGCCGTGAGGATTCAAAGTTGGGCAGCAGATTTCTCTCATTGAATTGGTCATGAAGGAGGGACTTGAGCTCCTGGTTCTCACGTAGGAGCAGCACCAGCTGTTTGAGTTCCTCGTTTTCAGCCACAAGAGCCTTGATTTCTTTTCTCAATGCCTCATAGCGAGCAAATATAGCCATCCCCTTAATGTTGCTATGAAATGGGGAGACTTTGCTGCCTCAGGTTGCCCCAAAAGAATGACATTCAGAGGGCCATCTGGGAGCCCCAGCTGCCAAGAGCTCCCCTCTCCTGTCTTCTGCCGGGCTGGTAGGTGGCAGCTTGGATAACTGGCATAGTGACACAAACAGCCTTTGTGATGCGGCCAGGTGTGGGAGGAACTGGAGGGGGGGGGGAGCTGGGTTCTGCCCCAGAGCAGATAGCTCCTGGGATGGCCTGGAATGCCCTGACCCAGCCAGGAGGGACCCTCACCAGCCCAAAGGTGGTGCCTGGGTCTCGCCAGCTGCTTCCACAATGAAGAAGTGAAGAGGGAGGGGGCTTCTGGGGAAATGTACTGCTTTGGGGACTGGCCATTGGAGTGGTGGTGGGAAGGCTGATTGCAGCTGGGACAGGGAGCTCTTCCTGACGAGGATCCCTGGCTCTTCAGGCAAGAGGCAAAGTCTGGTGCCCTGGAAAGAGACCCTGGTCTCGAGGGCAGCTCTTCTGACTGGCTCCCTTCAGTCCATGGCCAAATTGCAAGGGGCAAAGCCCAGGGCATGTATGGTGCTCACGGCCCATGAATTGCCCAATGCTGGTGTAACCCAAGCCATCCAAATTGTACTTCAAAGCTTTGTTTAAAATACAAACAGACTGATTTAATGCAAGAGCTTTGTTGAAAACAGCTAAATGAACTTCTGCACTTGGTGTCCATTGGGTCCCAACAGGACTGGTCCACAGATGAGATGGACCTCTGGTGGGGCTCCTGGACTGTCCTGGGACCCTTCAGAAAGGAGTTGCCTGCCAGCAACTTTGCCAGTTGGGCATCCCACATTAATCCTTTGGGGGCTCTTACAAATGGAAATAAAGACAACCCCCCCCCCCCCTTTGCAGCAGCTGATCTCAAATCTCCCACATGCTTGTTGTTCATCCATCACATTAGCCATGTTAACACTCCATGTGGGGTGTTGGAAGATGACTGGCCAGGTCTGGTCAGGTGGGGAACCTCCTGGCACACATTGGGCAAATGTGCAGACCCTGCAGTTGTGGCACCAATGGCTCTGGGCTTCCACAGCTTGTGCTCGTGCTGTGCTTCTGCACTAGACCTTCCTTCCCTGGCTTGGCAGCCTTGGTGGAGGGGGCCATTCCAGGCAGAGCAATTTTGTGTCAGTGTTTCCCTGGTGGTCGTGTCTAAGTCAAGAAGGCCTTCAATATACTTTTGCAATGTTTCACCCTCCCTCCCTCCATGTGACCGTTTTCCAACCAAGCTCCCGAAAATAAAGTACTTGGGGGTGCACTCATTTGGTATACAGATGTCATGATCTTCCCACTGGTCTTAAGGAGTTTAGAGGCTAAAAGGTATGAAAAACAGTTGCAGAAACTGGGCACATGTAGTCTAAAGAAAAGGACCGGGGAGACATAATCTCAGTATTTCTACATTTAAGGGGCTGCCCCAAAGAAGAGGGGGATTAACTTATTTTCCAAAGCACCAAAAGGCAGGACAAGAAACAATGGATGGGAACTAATCAAGGAGAGAAGCCACTTGGAATTAAGGAGAAATTTCCTGACAGTGAGAAGAATCAACCAGTGAAATGGCTTTGCCTCCAGAGGTTGTAGACTGCCCCGAGTCCCTTCTCGGGAGAGAGGTGGCATATGAATGAATGAATGAATGAATGAATGAATGTAGGATTTCAAGAAGAGATTGGGCAGTTGTTTGTCTGAAACAGTACAGGGTCTCCTGCTTGGGTTGAGGCCCTCCAAGGTCCCTTCCCATTCTGTTATTTTGTCAGCTAGCTGTGTGGGCTGAGGGTAGATTTGCTCTAGCACTTCAGTGTCTGATGCCTTATCTTGCCATCTGGTTCCTAATACTCTGCAAAGATGCATCCCAGTTAAATGCTTGAGCTGTCTGCCTTGAAGACACGTTTCACAAGCATACAGAAGGGTTGTGAGTATCAAGATCTCTGTAAACTTTTAGTTCTGTTGCTCACCGTCCCACACAGTGGGGTGCAACCTACTGAAAGCAGAACTTGCCTTTGCTATTTTGCAGTGGATTTCTGTACCAACAGTCACTGGAGAGATGTTGCTAGAGTAATTGAACTGGTCCACTGCTTCTCTGATTTTTGATTGTGATTTTGGGTTCTGCATATGATGCATGAGAGGAGCACGACAGTTTGAATACTGATGGTGAGTCCAAAGTTGTCACAGGCCAGGGAGAATCTGTCCATACTGACTTGCATCTCTGGTCCTGAGCCAGGATTCAGGAAATGGTCATCGGCTAAGAGGAAGCCCCTCAGAATAGTTTCCTTCATTTGGTGAAGGTTGAAGATCTTCTTAAGTTGAAGAACTTCCCGTCCACTCTATACTTGAGGCTGGTTTCAGGTCTGCTGCCCTGAAAGACCTCATGCAGCATGGCAGTAAAGATGGTGCTGAAGAGTGTCAGAGCCAGCACAAGGCCCTGCTAATACCATTGGCGGCTGGGAATGTCTTTTTTTTTTTTTTTTTCAAACAACCATACATACATACAAACAAAACATAAAAACATAAAACCATCTTCCAGTTATAGTGC
>JAEANM010030260.1:0-10037 GCA_017656035.1 Myanophis thanlyinensis | reverse complement strand
ATGATCAAAATCAATGTCAAACTGGCCAAAACACTCAATTTCAGTGGGGGTTGCATATTTTTGAACACAACTGTAGTACTGCTTTATAAAGCCTTAGACCACACCTGCAATGCTGCATCCAGTTTTGGTCACCACATTACAGAAAATATTGAGACTTTGGGAAAAGTGCAAAGAAGAGCAATCACAATTAAAGTCTGGAGACTAAAACATATGAAGAACGGTTGCAGAAATTGGGTCATGGCCAGTCTAGAGAAAAGGACTAGGGGGCACATGATAGAAGTATTCCAGTATTTGAGAAGCTGTCACAGAGTTGGAGGGGGTCAATTTATTTTGCAAAGCTGCTGAAGGCAACAATGGATGGAAACTAAACGTGGAAAGAAGCAACCAGGAATCGAGGAGAAACTTTCTAACAGGACAATGGAACAGCTTGCTGGCAGAAATTGTGGGTGCTTCATCACTGGAGGCTTTTCAGAAGAGACTGGACAGTCACTTGTCTGAAATGGTGCAAGATCTGCTTGAGCAGGCGGCAGGAGTAGAAGGCCTCCAAGGTCCCTGCCACCTCTTTTCCTCCTCTGCCTCCCTGAAAAACACAGCTGACCTGGGAAGATCAGTTGGGGGAGGGGGTCTCTCAACGGAGCTGCTGCTCTCCTTACTGCTTCTGCCACAGCGGGAGAGTCTGGTGAGCTTGGGGGCGAAGCAGAGGCTGGCATAAAGCAGTACTGCGAGCTCTGGGGTGTTCTGCACGTGGCTGTTTTCTTGCAGTTGTTTCATTAACAGTTTTAGTAGGGTTTGCTCTTATTTTATATGCTAGTGGGAGGAAGAGAAGGAGGTGGCAGCATTCTCTGACCCATCTAGACCACCAAGTAAGACACTGTCCTTCAAGGGCACACTTAAGAGGGGCTCCAGGGATGAGCCAAGGCTAAACCTATTCTCCTGATCGCTCCCTGAATGCCACTTCTATCCTTAAATCCTTTTGCGCTTGGCCAATCTGGATGCAACCTTATCGAAAGAGATCCCAGACTTCCCTGGAGGCAATTCCCCAACAGATGTGACATCCAAACCAGAGTCTGCCCATAAGCTGCAACTCTTATTTTAGCTGGTCATACCTTGTCATTTTAGACCGGACCATCATTTCAAGGAGCCAGCAGACATCTTCATTTCCCCTCCATTGGGCCAGGAGCCAAACTTTATTGGTGGCTGGTTCCTGTTATGGGACCTGAGCCTGAAAAAGGCCTACAAAAGGTGCCAGTCAGTCAGTCAGTCAGCGCCTGAGGGAGAGGCTGTCCTGAGGGAGGTCTCCCCCGGGGGCACCAGGAAAGATCCACCACTGGCCTCCATTCAACCCTTTACTGAACACCGCCATCAGCTCCCACCACCGCCTCCCTCCCGCAACACCTGGAACGGGGGCCCGTGGCCGGGCACAATGACGTCGGCGATGGACAGGACGCGGGCCCGACTCTCGGCCTGCCGGGCGGGGTCTTCGCTCAGGGCCGCCCACTCCGCCTCGTCGTCCTGGTGCTCGAAAAGGTCCCCGGCCACCACCACGCTGCCCAGGGAAGTGCCCAGCACCAGCAGGCTGACGTCGCTCCCCGTGTGGCCGGGAGTGGGCAGCACCTCCAGGTGCCCCGCGTGGATCGGGTAGGGGACGCCCCGGCGCAGCCCCGTCGGCAGGTAGCGGCCCCCCGGCTGGCAGACGTCCGCGCCCACGATCAGCTCGGCCCGCGGGAAGAGGTTGAGGTTGCCGGCGTGGTCCGAGTGGCCGTGGGTGCACACCACGTGGCCCACCTCGCCCGGGGACACGCCCCGCTCCGCCAGGCCGGCCAGCAGCCGCTCGCGGGACCAGGGCCCGCCCGTGTCCACCAGCGTCAGGCGGGGGCCCAGCACCAGCGACACCGTCCCGTCCGCCAGCGTGGAGCCGTCCGCCTGCGCCCGGCAGTAGCCCTCCAGCACCACCGACACCGAGTACGGGCAGCCGGGGAGGCACAGCGGGGCCGGACGCCGCCTCGCCATGGAGGCCGCTCAGCAGCGCGCACGCCCCGCCCACGATGCCGCAGGCGGCGGCGGCTAGTGACGTCACCCGGGCGCCGCGCTCGGCTGGCCAATGCCCGCCCGGCCTGGCTGGCTGGCTGGCTGGCTGGCTGGCGTCGCGGGCGATGGCGGAGGAGAAGAAGCCGAAGGTGGGCAGCGCGCAGCTGCCCACCGAGTCCATGAAGGTGATGGCCGAGTCGGTGGGCATCGGGCAGGTGCCCGAGGAGACGTGCCAGCTGCTGGCGGACGAGGTCAGCTACCGCATCAAGGAGATCGCGCAGGTAGGCGGGCTGGGGGGAGAGAGAGTGTGTGTGTGGGGGGGGGGGATCGTCCACCCCCCTCGGGGCATCACCGGCTCCTTCTCCGCAGGACGCGCTGAAGTTCATGCGGATGGGCAAGCGGCAGCTGCTGACCATGGGCGACGTGGACCTGGCCCTGAAGCTGAAGAACGTGGAGGTGCTCTTGGGGGTGTGGGGGGGGGGTGCAGGGGGAAGGAGGCTGCGGGGGGGGGAGAGGGTCACCCCCCCTCCCCCAAAATCCGGCTCACCCGTCTCCCCCCCCTCCCTCCCCCCCTCCCTCCTGCAGCCGCTCTACGGGTTCCACACGCAGGAGTTCATCCCCTTCCGCTACGCCAGCGGGGGAGGCCGCGAGCTCTACTTCTACGAAGAGAAGGAGATGGACCTGAGCGACATCATCAACACGCCCCTCCCCCGCGTCCCCCTCGACGTTTGCCTCAAGGGTGAGGGGGCGCCTGGGTCCGTGGCTCCCTCCTGGCACCCACTGGGCCACCAAATGCCTTTCTGGGCATCTGCAAAGTGGGGCAGCACCCGACGCCACAAAGGGAGTTGGTTGCGGTAGAGATTTCTCCCCGCCCCCATCTGAAAGTGTCCAGATTTCCAGTCCCGACTGGAGGCTTGGCTTTGCTTCCAACATCCCCCTGAAGCCCAAACAGGCCTGTCTCTCGGGAGGGGTGCCCCCATGCCAGGGGATGGAGCCCACCTGTTCATATGCTGCCTATGTCTTTTCCCCGGGGTGGGGGGAGGGAATCCATAGCGACCTCAGAGGGAACCGGCTGGAAAGGGGCCTGCAAGCGGGCTTCCCCAGTTTGCCTTTCCAGGGAAGGTCCCCGTTTGAGGAAATGGCATGGCGGACACCCGCATGGCCCACACGGTCTTTTGTAGCTACATGGGTGTGTTTGGGGAGGATGCCCCGATGGGTGTACTGCTTCTTTGCTTTCTTGGAGGCTCCTCCTCCCCACCTTTCTCTCAGCCACAGCAAGGGGGCAGGTGACAGTCAGAGGGCCTGTGTGTGCACAGGCTGTAACCAGCTGTATTACCCTGTTGAGCAGAGCAGCTGCCAATGCAGAAGCATCCAAACTGGAAGGCGTTGAAACATCCTGGAGTTTGAGCTGCTTTATGTTTGTTTATAAGCTCTTGTCCTTCCTGGCCTGTCTTCCAATTTGATTCTGTAACTCTGCCAAGAAGAGACCAAGCCAGGATTTTGCAAGCCAGATATCTCCCTCTCTTTGAAGCTTCTCCCCTTTTTCTAATAGCGCACTGGCTGAGCATTGAAGGAGTTCAACCAGCAATCCCAGAAAATCCACCTCCGGGTGAGTGACAAATCCTGGTTTCCAAAGTAGGGCAGCCACCTTCCTCAAGCAAGAGCATTGGCTTGGCAGCCATTGCTGCTTAACCTTGACCCAGTCCATCTCTTCCCTTCACAGCCCCCAAGGAGCAGCAGAAAGCCGAGGCCACCGAGCCTTTGAAGGCAGCCAAACCTGGCCAGGAGGAGGAGGGGGCTCTCAAGGGCAAAGGACAGAGCGCCACTCCAGCCGATAGCAAAGGTCAGTCTGAACATGGCTAAGGCAAGATGGGGAGGAAGGGGCAAAGATTACCACCCCTTACTTGGCACCAGCAGAGGAGAACTAGCCATCCCAGAGTTTGAAGCATTTTTTTTCTCCCTGGATCTTCAGGAAAATACCGGTAGTCATCCTTGACCATTCCAGCCAGGGCCTGCACATTATTGGCAAGGAATCTGGCTTTGCCTGGCACCGAAACCTCTGTGTTGGGGGCTCCATGGAGGAGTTCTGGTCAGGAAGCATTTCATAGAGATGGGAACAAGCGGGCATCTCCCATGGGTCAACAGCAGCCCTCTTCCTCTCCCCTCCCTGGAGGAACCGTTGACTATCACGCTGGGTATTGGGCAATGTGTCATTGGCTTCTGATGGCTGTGCTTCATGGGCTAAGGCTGTGCATCTTCCCAGTGGCCCCTGGCCGGTCCCTCCTAATAGGAAGGGGATGAGGATAATGTCCACTCAGGGCCCATCTTTGCTCTCTCTCCATCTGCACAGGCAAAGAGAAGAAGGGGCCCCTTCTGGAAGGAGCCCCCCTGAAGTTGAAGCCACGCAGCATCCATGAGCTCTCTGTGGAGCAACAGCTGTACTACAAGGAGATCACTGAAGCCTGCGTGGGATCTTGTGAAGCAAAACGAGCGGTGAGCAGCCAGGATCACTCCATCTGCAGACACTGTTCCTTCCCGCCCATCTCACCGTCGGGTAGCTCACACGCTGAAGAAAGTGGCAGTCGCACACCTCTGCAAGGCGAGGCAGTCTGGGAAGCATCTCCAGGCCGTGTTCCAAACACTGCCCTCTGCCAAGTCCAGCTTCCTATCCCTTGGCCTTTAACAGGCATGGGTGGAATGTCCCTCGCCTACCTGAAAAGTGGCCATCTGAGTGAATGTCTCCCCTGGAACTGGTCAGGCTTCTTGCCAATTTTTTTTTATTTTTTTTTTTTTGGGGGGGGGGAGAGTCCAGATATGTTCTTTTCCACCTGCACAATACCCTCCTTTGGCTCTTGCCCCCTCCCCTCCCCCCACTTTTCTCTCCCCAGGAAGCCCTTCAAAGCATTGCCACAGACCCTGGCCTGTACCAGATGTTACCCCGATTCAGCACATTCATTTCTGAAGGGGTAAGGAGAAGGGGTGGGGGCTCCACTTCCTTTGCCAGATCTTTCCTGTGGAGTCAGGCCACAGCTGGTGGTTGAAGGATGAGGCAGTCCTGCATCCTTGCCATCTGTGCCTTCAACTGCTTTCAGGGAGGCGGGGGTGGGGGGCCTGTCCCGATATCTCAGAGGCGGGAAGAGTTGCACCAAGCCAGCCTATTCATGAGTGGCTTCGGGGGAAGGAGGAAACTGTTCTGCCTCTGCTGTTAAACGTTTGGTAATACGTGATCACCCCTGTGGATTCTTGGAGGATCCTGAATATCTGGGGATCCCAAGGTTGCCAACTGGCTGCTTGAAGACGCTTGAAAGCCAGTGATCCTGGAGCAGAATCTCTGACCTCCTGAGCGATTCTTAGCAAAGGCAGAAAAGGCTGCTCTCCTCCCTCAGCGTTGCCCCAAGTCTTGGAGGGCGAGGGGGTCTCTGGAGTTGGGAAGGGTGCAGCCTGGGCACCCGATGGACCAGCATTTGGCTCTGAGACGTAGCTTGGTTATAAATTCCTCGGCTCAGATGTGGTGAGCCTCCCAGCTGGGAAGCCCCCGCAGCAAAGATGGGTCAGTTTGTATTGATAGTCCAGCCTGTTCATATTCAGAATTCATCCCAATCTTCTGACCGGTCCAGTTTCAAGCATCCAGGCAGCTTGGAGGATTTATCCACCAGTGCTGGATGGCACCCTGGAACAGCCTTGAACTGAGCCTGTCTGGCTCCTCGGCCTCCTCCATCAGATGAAAGACCTTTGCTTTCTGTGTGTGTGGGCGGGGGGGGAGTGGACATGGAGAGTATCTCCAAGGAAACTGATCTCGTGACCACCTTCCTGCCCCCCCCTTCCAGGTGCGGGTCAATGTGGTGCAGAACAATCTGGCTCTTCTGATCTACCTCATGCGAATGGTCAAGGCACTGATGGACAATCCAACCCTGTATTTGGAGAAATATGTGAGCGGCAGAGACTTCCCTAGCACCACCGGGCTGGGGGTCGGGACCGGGAGCGGGGAGGGGGGACTGGGGTTGATGGGACTCTGCGGTCTTTGCATTCGTTGCTACAGCTGCATGAGATCATCCCAGCGGTCATGACCTGCATCGTCAGCCGCCAGCTCTGCCTCAGGCCAGATGTGGACAACCACTGGGCCCTGCGAGACTTTGCCGCTCGGCTCATCGCCCAAATCTGCAAGAATTTCAGCACCACCACCAACAACATCCAGTCGCGCATCACCAAAACCTTCACCAAGGTGAGGTCCCGGAGAGATCTAGGCACTTGGCAGCCCCGGCTTCCCTTCTGCCCCTCATGCCTCTTTCCTTCCCTTCCTTTGCTCACCAGAGCTGGGTGGACGAGAAGACGCCCTGGACCACACGGTACGGATCCATCGCTGGCCTGGCAGAACTGGGACCCGATGTGAGTGGACGCCCGGGTGGAACCAGGAGTGGGTCCCCTTGGGCCAGCTTGGCCAGAGGCCCAGACTCTGCTTCCGATCTTCTTCCCAGGTGATCAAGACACTCATCCTGCCGCGGCTGCAGGTGGAAGGGGAGCGTGTACGCAGCGTCCTTGAAGGTCCTGTGGTCAGCAATATTGACAAGATTGGGGCTGACCACGTCCAAAGTCTCCTGCTGGTAAGGGAAGGTGCCCTTCCCCCAAACAGTCCATAGGAAGAGGCTGAGTCGTCTCATCCGGAGGGGTGCTGCTTCTCCTGTGGAGAAAAGGGTCCACTCCTGTGCACCTGGGTGGGTGGGTGGTCTTGGGAGTTTTGCCACCTATCTTTTCCTCTCTCACACCCCCACCCCACAGAAACACTGTGCTCCCGTCTTGGCCAAGTTGCGTCCCCCACCGGATAACCAGGAGGCCTATCGAGTAGAGTATGGCGCCTTGGGCCCCCTACTCTGCACCAATGTGGTGAAGGCACGGGCCCAGGCAGCTGTGCAGGCTCAGCAGGTGAATCGCACCACGCTGACCATCACCCAGGTAGATCACCCGTTGCTCCTCTCTCTTTCTGTCTGTCTTCTCTCCCCCTCCCCCCCCCCATTTCCCTAAGCATGGCAGGGTTAGGGTCAGCTACTACTCATTGGCTTCTCTCCTCTCATCTCCCCTGCACAGCCACGGCCGACACTGACTCTCTCCCAGGCAGCCCAAGGAGGCAGCAGCAGTGCCACCCGGGCACCCAGCATCATCAAGGTGCCCGGCTCCATCACTCTCCCTGTGCAGACCCTTGTCTCAACCCGGCCGGCCACCCCAACGCAGCCCTCGCCTCCACCCACCAAGTTCATTGTCATGTCTTCTGCCTCTGGTACCTCCACTTCCCAGCAGGTATGGTGGCGGGAGGTAGGGGGAACGGGAGGGGGAGCAGGCGGATAGGGTCTTTTCTGACCACCTCTTGCTCTCACAGGTGATCACACTTAGCGGTGGCCCAGCCGGCACTTCCACTTCGCCCGTCACCAGCACTGTGACCAGCACGCAGCCCCTTGTGAAGTTGGTTTCTGGTGGGCAGACAGCCCCCAGCCCCCCCATCTCAGGCAGCGTCCAGAAGTACATTGTGGTTTCTCTACCACCTGCCACTGAAGGCAAAGGGGGGACCTCCCAGCTCTCTCCCTCGTCCTCTGCTCCACCCAGCCTGGGACTCGCCAGTGGAGCCCTCAAGCAGGAATGCAGCAACAGCCCTCAGCTGCCAGGTGGTGCCAGCACTACCACCAGTGCCACCGCTTTTCTCACCAAAGCCACCAACGGAGGGCAAGGCTTGGTGCCTGAATCCCCACAGCCTCCACTCTAGAATTTAGCACCTGCCATCTATGGATGGGTTCCATGTTCCATTCCTGCGCCCCACCTCTCAGTGCTATGGGAGAACACCTGTAGGTGAAGGATGCCCTGCTCCCAGGACTGACCCTTTGTCCTGCCCACCTATTGGAGATAAAGGAGGTATAATGGGCTTCCCTATTGCAGGAGTAGCAAGAGTTGTCCTGCTGCCTTTGACAAAATATGTTTGCTGTAAATATTTTCCAATATCTAATAAACATACCTGTTCAACAGCATTTGGGGGGGGTGGGCTTACTCCGGGACTAGCAGGTTGTTTGACTTGAGTGGCACAAGTCTGTTCCAGGTGTCCAGCCCTGAAGTACACCCCCATGTGCCGCTGAGAAGAAGGCCTTTGCTTCCTCGGGGAGGGGAGGGGAGGGGATGGGGTGGGGAGGCCACACGGGTGGGATCCAGGAGGTGAAGGCAAGTCAGCACAAGACAAGCTGGGGAGCTTCAGGCTTCCAGGGAGGGGCCAGGACAAGCTGTCTCCCCCCTCTGTTGCTGCTTAGTCCCTGCTAAGGCATCACCTGCGCAACCTCCTGAAGACCAAGCTCCGGGGCGAGGGGGAGCAGAGTTTTTGCTTGGAGCTTAGGAACCCAAGCTAATCTCCCAGCGTTGGCGCTGGAGGAGAGCAAGCCCTGGACGGGGTGGGGGGCCGTAGTGCAAATTGCCTTGGTTGAGCAGACGGAACTCCGCCGCCCTCGGAGTCTTCCCTGAGCGTCTCCCAGCCCACGCGCGCGCAGCTCGCAACAAGACACGCAGCCCCGCCCCGGCCTTTGACGGTAGCGCCTTTACTGTCCGCGTGGGAGCCCCGCGGTAAGCTCGCTCTGCCTCGGAAACGCCCCGCTTTCCCCAAGTCCCGCCTTGCGCAACCAGCGGCCGTCAGCGATCCCTTGGGCCGGCTCATCGGGGCCGGGAGGCCAGGGGCTGACCCCTGCCTGGGAAGCGCGACCAGGAAGCTGCTGTTCGGGGACGAAGAGAACCATGGGCATCCTCCTCTGCTCCGGCCGGACGGCCGCGGAGCCTAGCCAGCCGTTGAGGCCGGTGCCGCTTCTCTGCCCCGCCGTCGATCGCCTACGGTCCATCGAGGGGGCCTCGGTCCGCTGTTCCGCAGGTAAGGCGCGCTGGACGGCCTGGCCGCCTTCTGGAGAGGGAGAGAGGCCAGGGTGCCGGCGGGCTCAATGCGCCCCTCCTGCCGGCTCTTGGTCGGCAAGGCTGCAGCTCCCGCCTCCCGCTTCTCTCCCGCCGTGCCCCGAGCCGCACGGTTCCCCCTTACAAAGGACCGGCTCCCAAACCTCGGCTGCCGGCGGACTGACGACTCTCGCTCCTCTGCGCCTGGCCCCGGCCGGCCGAACTGCGCCTGCGCCTGGAGGGCAGGTAGAACTGGAAAGAGAGCGAGCGGCGCGTCGGTGGCTGGCTGCAGGCGCGCGCGCTCCCCGGTTCCTTCCGCCGGTCGAAGGCGGCTCCTTGGGCCCCTCTTTCTTGCAGGCGGCGGGCAAGAGGCGTCCCGCGCTCCCCGCCCGCCCGCGCCCCTTCCTCACCAGAAAGACGGCGTTGCTGAGCACGCAGAGCAACACGGCGCCGCCCAAGAGCCGAGCCACCACGTCGCCCACCTCTTGGCACAGGCTCGGCTGCCAGGACATGGTTGCCGATGCCCGCTCCTTAGCGGGGCTGGAGCGCCACTGAGAGGGAGGAGGCATTGTGAGGCCGCGTGAGCTCAGAGAGCGGAGGAGAGGCGAGGAAGCCGGAGGCAGCTGCCAGATCACCCAGCACTCAGGGATCCGGGCTGACCCTTGATCGAGTCATTGACTTAAATGAAGATTCAGATCAATGGATTAAATGTTTATCGATCATTTGATTCCGGATCAAAGATCCCAGCCAGGGACATCTTCTTCATAGTCCCTCTCTCCCTATCCATCCATCCATCCATTACAATTTTGCCAGTGACTCTGAGTGGCTCACAGATGGTTAAAACAAGTAATGGTATATAATGTTTTTTATTTATTTATTTATTTCAAGATTTTTATACCTCCCCCTCTCCGGAAGGACTCGGAGCAGTGCACAGCTAAGTAAAAACATATATATAAACAATTTAAAACCCAGTTAAAATTTATTAAATTAAGGCCGATTAAACTAATTATAAAATTTAAAAACAGTTTTAAAATTACATATTTAAGTAATTAAAAAACCAATTTAAATCCCCAACCAACAGTACTAGGCCAGACTGGCTTGTT